>AYEL01066482.1:0-32000 GCA_000484575.1 Olivierus martensii
TTTTTTTCTTTTGGTCCTATAACTAAAATTAAAAAACGATATCAGGACAGAGTATATGGACAACAAAATATAATTTTTTCGTGCCAAAAAATTAAAAAGTAAAAAAGTTACGGCAAAATATCGAATATCAAGTATCATATTTCAAAACCCTTCGGACCCCTAGGGAATGTTTATTTTTTTTTAAGAGGAGCGTTAAAGGTTAAGTATGACCCTTTGCTACCAAACAATGGCAGCATAAGTAAGAATAGGTCTCTCAACCATGGTATAAATCCAAAACAACAGCCCTCATCTATGACCCCAAATCTTACCCAAAATAACCCTGCAAGCCCAAAGAGCCCTACAGGCTTTCCCCACGGCAAACTCAATGTGTGGCTTCCAAGTCAAACAAAACTCAAGGTATTTGACCTGGGTAGAGAACTGCAACCTTTTACCAAAAAAGGTTGGCTCAGTTAGCCCTACCAACTGTCTTCTTCGAGTAAAAGGCACAATAACAGTCTTGGTTAGATTAACAGACAATCCAACCCTATTATACCAGGAAGAAACTGCATTAAGAGCTGTCTGAAAGACTTCAGAAACAGTCCTAGGAAACTTCCCCATTAAGAGCTGTCTGAAAAACCTCAGAAACAGTCCTAGGAAATTTCCCCACTACAATGATGAATATGTCGTCAGCTTATCCAACACGAAGAAACCCTTCCCATTGAATAAAGCCAATAACTCATTCACCACAAGGCTCCAAAGAAGGAGAGACAACACCCCCTCTGCAGACATCCCCTGTCAGTGAGAATCATGACTTCTGCTCATAGAGTCTTCTAAAAACAACTCTATGCCTCAGCATGGAGCCAATCCAAAGAATAATCGTTGAACCGACTCCATGTCTGGTAGCTGCAAGGCTAATTTGCTCAAAAGAAGTAGAGTCAAAAGCCCCCTTGAATATCAAAGGAAGCACTAAGGGCAATCTCCTTGTACCCAGTAGCCCTCTCAATGAGTGAGACAACCTCATGAAGAGCATGCTCAGTCGATTTGCCAGATTGATAGGCAAATTGACTGCGACAAAGGGGGATCCTAACAAGTGCCCCATCCCTAATAAACCTATCCACCAACGTCTTTAATAAAAAGGACATCAGACTGATCGGACAATAGGACTTAGCCTCAGTATAACTCTCCAACGTCTTTAATAAAAAGGACATCAGACTGATCGGACAATAGGACTTAGCCTCAGTATAAGAATTGCGCCTGGGTTTAGATATAAAAGATACCCTCACCTGCTTCCAGGACCATGGAACGTAGCCAAAAGCGACACAGGCTCGAAAGACACGGCAAAGAGGGGAAACCAGAACATCTATGCCCTGCTGCAAGAACATTGGCAAAATGCTATCTGGTCCCACTGACTTAAAAACACTTATAGCCCATCTAATATTAGATTGATTAATCATCCCTCTCACAAGATCTCAGTCCTTCCTCGAGGCATGATAACCACGTCCATCAAGGTCAGACTGCACGCGCAAGGAGGATGAGTCCTCAATCAAAGTAGACCCAGGAAAATGTATCCAAAAAAGTTCCTTTAAAGAGTCCCTGCAAGTGCCAGTCATATTGCCATCAGGCAGCTTAAGAGATCCAACCCTGCAAAAATTCCCATTGGACATTATCTTCACAAGTCTGGATACTTCAGGTATATCCTCAATTCCCTGAGTATACCGTTTCCAGGAAGACATTTTAACCTTTCAATGGCTTTATTATAGCCATTGAGAGCGCTCCTATACGCGTCCCAATCACCAGTCCTCTTAGCTTTATTAAAAAGCTACCTAACATTACGTCTAAGACCACCCAGCCATTCATTCCACCAAGGAACTCGCCTTGATGAATAAGCAGTCCTGACAGGACAATTTTGGTGATATTATAAGAGAATTGCCTGTTGAATCTGGTCAACAGTCATCTCTAAATCCACCTCCAAGCAAAATTTGCTCTGTACACCCCCAAGTTAAATTTAAGGTCTTCTCTAAAGGAAGCCCAATTAGTCCTCCGAGGGTCTCTATATGTAACCTGGCTTGGTGCCACACCCTGTAAATTAAAGCAAATATATCTGTGATCCGAAGAAGAAGGCTCACCAGATACATTCCGATTCTCAATTAGGTCAGAAATATTCTGAGTCCCTAACGTTAGGTCAATGACTTCCCTCCTGTTAACAACAGCAAAGGTAGGCTCATTACCCCTATTCAGAATAAAAAGGTTAGTACCCATCAGAAACTCCAATAGGTGCTCTCCCCTTTGGTTGATGTCTTTGCTACCCCAAACACATGATGAGAATTACCATCAACACCAACCAATAGATCAAAATGATTGTTTTGACAATATTCCACCAAAGACCCAAACTCAGGCGTTGGTGGAAGTTCGTCTTTATCATAAGGGAAATAGCAGAGGAAACAATAAATTCTCTATTAGTACCCCCCTCATCTAGCTTCACCCGAACAGTAATAAGATACCTTGAACAGTAATCCCAGACAGGTGAAACATGTATGTTATTCTTAGTGAAAACACAAGTCCGAGGACCGCTATCAGAAGTACAACAAGTAAAAGAAAACAACTTACCTTCCTTACAGTGAAGCCCCCACATTCGGCCCTTATAGTGCCTCGGCTCTTGAATAAAAGCAAGGTCATAGCAGCCCCACGAGCAGCCAACCCAAAAGGGCGGAAGCGGCTCGTGAGTGCTGGAGGTTGGTTTGAATCAACCTCAGGCCCATGATATTACAGGTACTTAAGGTGGGCAGAGATCCATGCCTTCCTCTGTTGACTGGGCGTCGGAAGGACCAGTGGTACTCCCGGAAGCCCGATCTTTATCAGTGAGCCCAACCAGTTTATGCCCCTTTTCAGGAGCAATCACTGAAGCTATCGGTTTCCTAGACTTGGAATTGGGATCCGAAAATACCTTAAAGATCCCTTGATTGACCCCAGAAAAAGCCTTAAAATTGGCCGCCTTGATGTCCTTTGCCGAAGCAAGATCTACCATCAGAATTAAACGCTGTCCTTTAACGTTCCTACTATGACCCAAGACACTCCAGTTTTCAGTCTTGAAACCCGGGTTGAATATTTGGAGTTGCGCGATAAGCTGGCGCTCGCCCTGCGTACTTGTGTCCGCAGTACGATAAGCCATCTTCATAGGCTTAGGAAGGTTCATCGCAGGAATAACCCTTAAACGAATCCCCTGCCCAAGAATACACCCATCCAAAAGCCGGGTAAGCCACTGACAAGTGAACTCATTTATACAAGTATAAATGAGTGCACCGTTGTCTAGGATATAACCCTTAAGCAGTGGCAAGGTCTCCCGATAAGTGATCCCCAGAAGAGATTCCATCCACACCGCTCAGGATCTTATCCAAAATGAGATCCACCTCAGCAGCCACCATCTTGGAATCCGGATAATCCTCCTTAATGATGGGTAACCGAAGAGATGTCACAGTTTCCGTATAAGATCCAGGCTGAAACCCTGGGACCGCTTAGTAGGCCTAACCTCCTCAGAAGAGGGGGTAGACAACACATATCTGGTTCTCTTGCCAGCATCTGACTATAGGGTTGTAATATCTTGCCTATAATCTGAAAAATGGTGACATGAGCACAATTTTTTTCTTTTATGATAGCTTCTTTTTTCTTTCTCACCTTCACCTTTTTGACACTACTTTCCTGTGTCTTTTTATATCATTACTTGTTTAATTGGCAATTGTTTCAGAACTCTAAAGTTCTGAAACAAGAACCAATTGCTGATTAGAAGTTTAATTTATCTCATCATTTTTTTTTATCTACAGGAATACCTCGATTATCGCGGTTTCGATTATTGCGATTTTCGATAGTTTATAATTTGCCGTCCAATTACAGGAATACCTCGATTATCGCGGTTTTGATTATTGCGATTTTCGATTTATCGCGGTTTATAATTTATACCAAAATTCAAATTATTGTGCTCAAATTCGAATTATTGCGGCCGCGAGATGTAGCCCATTACATATGCAACCAGAATTACATTTAGTTCGCGCGAGATGTAGCCCACTACATATGCAACTAGAATTACATTTAGTTCGAATCGCCACTCTCCAAGCGAGATGTAGCCCACTACATAATCAACCAGGATTACATTTACTTTGAATCGCCACTCTCCAAGTAGTACTTCGTTTTTATCCGATAGTGCCTGCTCATCATTCACCAGTAACTATCCACCTCTACTTGAAGTACATGTGGATATTTATTTCTCTTCTTATTTACCCCTAAAGGAATGCTAAAGGGGAAACAAGGATGATATCAAGGTTACAGCTATCAAGAAGAAACATAGAGTGATCAATTTAGAAGATTAGCACACTCAACACATTTCTTTTTTACCTTATACATAAAATTTAATTAATAGTTTTGAAAAATCCTTGACAGTGATCACCCATTTTACATGCATTATTTATCCCGATTATCGCGGATTTGATTATTGCGGTATTTTTCGTGGCAACATTAATCACGATAATCGAGGTATTCCTGTACTTGACAAAATAAATAAATTAAACAAATTCCTTCACAATGGCATGATACAGATTCCCACAAATATTATCATTTTATATAGTCAACACTTATTATTTTACTTACCAGTAAAAATACTTACTAAAATAACTTTGTTTATTACTGCAATTTCAATGTTACCATGTAAATGTAGTTTTACCATGTAATCCAGTAGTGTTATATTATATATATATAAATTATAAAAATATTTTTTTTTAATATATTGTATGTCAAAATTTTTTATATAAAATAATTTATCTGGAGACTCCTGTATTTTTTTTTTTTTTTATTATTATTATGTTTTCATATTATTTCTTTAAAAAATTTTTATATTTTGTAATTTTTAGTTACTAATAGTTGTATTTAATACAATTCTTTTTTAAATATTAATCTCATACACCTTTCTATATTCCATTTAGAATATTTGAAATATTCTAAATGGAATATAAAAAGGTGTGTGTCATATAATAATTAAAAAAATTATATAATTACTGCTGAAATGTGCTTGAGTTTAAAATATTAAGTTATAATAAGTCTAAGCAAAAATAATCTTAAGGATTTTCTTGTAGATTTTAGGAAACATGCTTTAGTCTATCTAACAAAGATCAAAAATAGTTTGAAGCAAATTATATTTTAGTTTTCTTATATACTGCGATTGATTTTATTTAATGTATCACATAGGATATATGTAAGCTGCAAGAGTTTAATGTATTTGTAACTTGATTGCAAATGTTGAGTAAACAGTAAATTAGCCTATATATAATATATCTTTTTTAATTCATTAAATTTTGATTTATAGCAAAATTTTAGTTTTAGGAATATATTCATTGGATTAGAAAATAAATACACTGAATTATAAAATGTTTAAATGATCAAAAGTCGTCATTCTTCAGAGAAAATAAGAAATTATTTGAATATTAAAAATTGAAATGGATATTAAAATTTTTTGATATTGATATAATATTGTAGAAGTTTGTTTTAAAATCATTTTCTGTAAAATATTATTATTTGTTAGAAAATATATAATAATTTTATGATTTTAAGATGTCTTTTGTGTCAAGAAAATTTTTTTTAACAATTCTGAAGTTAAAAAATTAAGAAAATTAGTTAATAGTAAACATCTGGAATCTTTACAAATTTGAATTATTTTTGGGATTATAATTCATAGCTATAAAATTTGTAGATGTTTACTTGGACTTTATTTCATTTTAACTACAAAATTGTTAAATTTTTTTCAATTGATACAAAAACTTCTAAATCATAAATTAATGCAGGTGTTCTCCTAATGTGATATTCCAAACTGGCTATTTTAATGGAATATTGATTAGAAATTTTTTTTTCTATTATAAAAAATTTACAATCAACTAATGGCTGTTTGGTAAAACAACTACTTATGCTTTGGAGGATCCAAGTTCAGTTCTGGATAATATTACCATCTTGGAGGATCTGGTCTTCCATTGTCTACCATTTCTACTAAAACTACTACCATTATTTATCATTTTCAAAACAGAAACAGTGATGACTAATTCTATTTTCAGTGAGGTTATTAAAACAATCTCATTGTAAATAAAGGAGAACTTGTATTTTTTTTATATCATTAAATAATATATTGCAGAAAATTATTTTTAAAATTTCTGTGATTTTATCATTCCAACATTTAAAAAAAAAAAGATATTTATTTGAACTGTTTAATATTCAAAATAATTTAAATTTGCAGTAGAATGGATATTTATGATTATTTGAACTTTTCTCATTTTCCTAATGAAAAAATATTGTATTTTCATTATTGGTTTCACTGTTTTAAATTTTTTTGAAAAATAATTGAGGAAATGAATTATAAAATACTGATAAATTATCATGTTTTATATCAACAATTATTTTACAATCAAAATTATTTGGTCCTAGGAAATGAAGATGATGAAAATGATATGGATGGAGAATGTGAAAGTGATGTAGATGAAGAAGAAGATGGAGAAGGTAGACTAATGCTTAAAATGAAAATTTTATAAAATTTATTGAAAATTTGACTTGATGACAAAACTTCATAAATCTTTTCACCAAAATGGCAAATGATTTTAAAATTATATTTGAAAACCTGACGAAATTTTATGAAATCTGTTATGAATTTTTACTAAGGATAATTTTAATATTTGAAAAATAAGAGCAAAGAACTTAACTTTTCAAAGATATTGTGAAGTAATTTTTTTATGTAACAAATTTTCATGCAGCAATTAAAGAATCAAGATTGATTAAATAATCCATATATATTTAGATTATGAAATAATACGTTTTTGTAATGCACAATTAGAAAGTATTAGTAATTTATTAATTTTATATAACTTTTCCATCTAGGAAGTTATTAAATAATAAAGCAATTCCAATGCCTGTCACAGGATACTCATAGTAGTGATAGGATGGATTGATAGGTGAAGGATAGAATTCATTGGGTCAAGTTCTAATCACCCTAAGAAAAATTTAGAAGTATAGGATTTGAAATTGATCCTTATTCATAAAATGGAAGTTCAGTATGCTTCCATTCTTCCTTCGGACCTAGAGTTAAAAGAGATGAAAAAAATTATCGTTTTTAGCATTGAAATCAGCATGGAAATTTTTTAAAACAATGTTGCACAAAAATGAAAAATATTTTTTGTTTGTGCCAAATTATTTGTTTAATTGATATGGATTCAAATTCTAGCTAGTTATCTCAGAATCCAACAGAGAGAACTGAATAAAAATCTAAGATAAATTTTAAATGTTTAATAAAACATTTGCTATAACTTTCAATTTCCTTTACTGGTGCTATTTTTATTACATTTGACATTGTAATATCTACAGTTATTTAAAGTTTATTGTCACATTTTAATTTTGTGAGATTATGCTACACATTTATTTGCACCTTGTCATCAGGTAGAGATTATCTTTCATTATTGTAGATTCAGAATCAATGATTTAAGTACAGGGAGGGTCCTTAACTTAAAATGGCCATTTAAAACTTGCATTTAAAAGTTTTGATCTTAATTCAAATCCAACATAATTCTGAACATGATTTCCCATATGCATATTATAAATGAAATATGCCTATTCAGTCACCAAATTCATAATATTCAACATATTTTTAAAAAGTCATAAAGTACAATAATGTTGAATAAAAGCTATTTATTTTTTAAAGGAGAAAAATATATCATTCCTGTTGCCACTTTTATGTAAAAAAAAAATAAAGTACTAGATAAAAGGAAAGGTAGAATGTTTAAGTTAATTTTTAACAGTAGTACTGATTATTATGTAATGGAATCCACAGAAAGCCTTAACTACAAACTGTGTACAATCTGAGAATCAGTGGGATTTTACAGTAGATGAATTAATGTCCGACACAGATCTATCAATAAAATTTTCTGGGCATGAGATCTGAATTTGATCCTAGTTTGTGCCTGAGGTATGAACTAGACAAATGAATTACTTTATTTGATTTCATCACAAACATTTCTGGAAGGATTCTTGAATTGAAACAAAATATCTAATTAAAAAATCATTGAAAACTAGCTGGATGTTTTTTTTTAATGAATTATACACTGCTTTTTCTTATTGGATACTGATTGGCATGGCATTCCACCACTCATCATAGATTATCTGCACTTGTAAAGTTAGTAGTCAAAGGATAAGGTTGAATAAACCAGGCTTGTACTCTGAAAAAATCTTGAGAGATGGGATTAGAATTAAATACTAATATACTATAGTGGAAGCATATGCTTACATCCTGATGACTATTTGGCCATCTAGTTGACTGGTTGCCATTACAAAATTATTGATGGCTTCTGTTGCTGTAACTTAGACATATTTAATTTTAAGTTTGTAATAATGCTGTTGCCATGGAATTATTTAATGTATGGATTTCATTCATGCTGAATTATTTGATTATGTTTAAATCTTTATTGACTTCTGATTTCATGATATGAAAAGAATAAATCATTTTGTTCTCAACTACTGCATTTATCCTAAATACTTAAAAACATTTAGAAAATAAATATATAATAATTCAAACAAATTCAATTGTAATCTAGTATTTTTCATTGAAGATGGTTATCATACTAACCGAAAGTACTTTGAATAAAAGATTTTTTATATAACCAACTGCATAAAGTGCTTCAATTAGTAATATTTTTAAAAATAAATTATATGTAACAACATAGTTTCAATTAACATAAGGCAGTTTTAGTGTAATAATAGGGTGTACTCTTTTCAATTAATAATAAGTGACAAATAGAAATTTTTTATTAAATTGATCAGAAAACACAAAAATCAGCTTAAAAATAAAATATTCTAATGCTTGTAGATTTTTATATTGCAGCACATGAAGATTTAATATCAAAATTAAAGGACAAACAAGAAAAGATTGGATATAATCATTATTATTAATCTGTAATAACTGAAAAAAATGTGATAATGAAAATAATAGAATAAATGGAAGAAATTTAAGTAGAATTGAAGCTAGATATTTTGTAAAACTTAGCAATGCTTGGAAATAGACAAAACAATTTATCATCATAAATTCTTAAAATTTTTAATAAGAGAAAATGATAAAAGTTCATGTAATTAAAAACTGAGTTTAAAGGGAAGAAAAATGTTTCAATAAATTTAAGGAATTTTATTTATCTGAAATTTTTAATGCAATAGTCTTGATATAATTCAAGGTGAATAGGTGTAAAATAATCTAAGTTTACTGAAAAATGAGAATATATAGCCACAGTAGCCAAATTGTGGCTCGCCAGCTACATCAGCTCTTTGATACCTTCGGTGTGGCTCTGTACCATGAAAGTCAATCATTAATTTTGAACAAATACCTATTTAATTTAAAAAATAATATCTTTATAATTTGTGCATTTATTGGAAAAAGTAGTATATACATCTATACAATATAAACGTAAGTGAAATATATAATACAGGTAATCAATTTTTGAAACCATTGTTAAGATTACCCAAAAAAAAAACAGATGTGGCTCTCATTGACCCAGAAAGAAACTGATTATGGCTCTCAAGTATTTGAGATTTGTAGTGATATTAAATTTGGCCACCTGATATACAGAATGTCAAAATAGACAATCCTGGAAAAATATAATTTATTAATAATGGAGTGTTGTACATACAGTATTTGTTATATTATATCACGGAGATCAGAAATATATATCTTTTTATTTAATAATCAAATAAATTTTTAAGATTCATTTGGTTTTGAATATGTAATTACTTTGCTATAAAATTATGATATCTTTTCAGAAGCAGAATATTAGTGTTGCTTCTTCCAGTTGTTTTATATATAAAATAAATGAAGATAAATGCTTGAAACCTGTGCACAATGATATAAATGTCAATAAAATTAATTTCTCTAAATTAATCAGAGTAATAAATTTTTTCCTAATAATAATCTTGATTTTATATAATTTTATAATCCAGGATTGTAATATGTATAGTAGAGAAACTGCCCTTTGAGATTGTAACACGCACACTCAGAATGGACAGAACCTAAATAGAAATAAAATGGATTACCATTAATTAAACTTTCATATAAGATTTCTTTGAACATTTTATATCAGGATAACATATAAGTAAGTTTAGAAAAATATCTTATTTTACCTTGGCCAGTGATATATTATTTCCAGCATTTTGTAAATTATAACTAGCTCAACTAATCAATACAGAAATAGATTGAATCATTGAATTATAAATAATAATATACATAAAAAGCCATTCAAACATGTATGTGATATTGTTTTCAGAATTTTTATATTTTAATATTAAATTTGAGATTCTGACAAGTTTTCAAAAAATGCATCTTTATGTACTGTTCAATCTATTCATTGTAATACAAATCTGTCCTAATATAATGCACTAAATGGGATTGGAAAAATCTGTAATGTTATGCAAAAATATATTGATTATCGGAGTTATATTTTAAAGACAGACATTTGCAAACTAAAGATTAAGATGGATATCTAAATCTAATATGTGAAGAATCAAATATTTCCCAACTACTTCTTGAAGTATTATAAGTAGAACTCAGAGATTCGTGTTCTCTGAGTTCTCAGATTTAAAGATTTTTTTCAAATATGAAGCATCAAAAAAATTTGAAAATATGAACCATAATTGCAATAAATAAATGCTAACATTCATAAAAAGGCATTTCAAACCATATATGTAGCTATACAATTCAGTATGACTGGGTTTGTAAAAAAAAAAACTGTACTGTGAAATGGGAAAAATCAAAATTGAGTTGAAAAGCAACAGAAGTACAGCCTCTAGTTTTGTTGACATATTATGTAGATATAGAAAGTTCCCAGTTTACAAATTTTCCAAGGTTTGAGTTTTTCAAATAATAAAGTATTCAAAAAAATCAAAAATATGATCATTAATTATAATAAATAAATGCTAAACAGTTATAAAAAGACAGTTAAAATTATTTATATGGCTATTCAATATACAGTGGTACCCCAGTATACGTCCTTAATTCATTTCAGATCCTTGAATTTTTCCCGTAAGAAATAAAGGGAAAATAAATAATCCATTCCCATGAAAAAAAATCCTATCTTTATGGGCATATTATACATTGATAGGGCTGTATAAAATAATTTAAATACTGGTAAATACTAAAATACATAAATACAAAAGGCAACAATAAAATAAATAAAAATTTAACCTCACTATCTAGCTGAGAAGAGTCGAATGGCTACTAGGATGATGCTGAAAAGGGAGGAGAAGGAAATGTTATTGTTTGGAAGGAGAATCTCTTCCAATAAAATTTCAGGAATTTGAAATTCTGGTGTTTTTTCTCTTTCAATTTTCTCTCTCTCTTCTCTACTTGGATCTTGTTGAGGCTCATCAGGTTTGGCTTTAATTAAAAATCTGTCCAAAGAACTTTGTTTCTGTCTTCTCCTCAGGATGTTTCAGAAATATCACCCAACAAAGTTTGGATTTTGTTAGGGTGATACTTCTCTGCAAGTTTTATATAAGGAATGTATTTTTTAAGAGAACACACAACAGACTCATATAAGTTCTAGCACGTGAATCGGTCGTATTCTAAACAAACGTTGTATACCAAGCAAAATTTTTCGCATCCAAACAGGATGTATACCAAGTCAGACTTATTCCAAAGCAGACTTTTACTGATGTACCACTGTAGTACAATTCTATTTTATAGCAGAGTATTCATTGTATGCTATAAAATCAGAAAACATTGAAATGATGGATTGAGAAGTGGAAGTAGCATGTACTAGAATTGCCATTGTTTCACCAGCAAATTATATAAATAACTTTCATTCCCAAGTTGTTCCTAACATATTTTTCACTTATAAAAGCTCGTCTAATCATGTATTGATGGTGATGCAAAGAATAAAAATTCATTAATATTCATGTGATATAAATTATAATAATAATATGCTTGATTTTAAAGACTATATTTTTATTTATTTAGATAAATAAATCCTTGTTTAATCATCTGCTCTTGATTTTATTGAATCTTAATTTTATTGTGGTTAAATTGCATTGTCAAGAACTGAACTCCTGGTTTTAACATTATGTATGGGAAATTGATTCTCTTTTTACAAGTTTTATTTTACAAGTCCACTTCAGGAACAAGTTAGCTTGTAAAGTTGAGAACTTCCTGTAATTTTCAGTTTCTGCCTAAGGCAATATAGGAAATTCCCAACTTTACAAATTATATTCATTTTTGAAATAGGCTCTTAAAGTAAGAATTCATAAACTGAGAATCAATTTCCCATGGGCATAATATATAAAAAAAAAAAAAAAAACACCAGGAGTTCTGTTCTTGATAGTGAATAAATAATTTATCATCATAATTTGCTTGATTTCTTATTTTACGAGTAATTTCTGGGTCCAAATTAAAGTCAGAAACTATCTATAATTGATAATTTTAAATGAAATAATTTTACAAAGCAATGAGATAATTTTAACATAGCAAATGAGATAATTTTTTAAAAATAACTCATTGATTTGTGGTGTGACAGTTGTCTAATTTTTATCACTTTACCAATGAGTTACTAGCTTTCAATTTAATCAGCAGTCATATATATGCTCAATTGTTCTAGCCGATTAGATTGGCCCATACTTACATAGCCATATAGAGCATATTAGCTTATACAATTGTTTATTTTTTATACATCACTATACTTAAACATGTAGATCAATCTATATTCCTCTTAGAAAAAGTTTAGGATCCTCCTGTTTTGATTATGTAATTTTCTAAGAGAACTATATTTTTGGATAATGATTGAGGATCAACTGAGGTCAACTATCCATTTAAGTCATTTGATACACTTCCCTATATGCCATAGATGTCATTGCTACTCTGGCAAACCACTGCAGGGGTTAGAAACTGGAGATTTTTCTGACAAGCAGATTTGTTTTTTACATAGAAATGTGGAAGATCTGGACCTAAGTCCAGGCCCTCTCTAGGATTATGACCTGACCCCCTCTCTGAAGTTTCCCTTTCCTGAGATGACCAGAGCTTTATGTCAATGTGGAAATCATTATGTCTTAACCAGTCCAGTACGAAACACACAGAGTTAAGGCTGGGTCTCATAGGCGTAAAATGCGACGTAAATACGTCGGCATATCGATGCTGATGGTGTCACTTCCTGTATATTGCTAGACGCTGCGTCATTACTCCGGAGATGACTTTTCTTCAACTTTATGCGTTGCACCAAGAGTACGTTGGCATTCGTCCAATCAGAAGAGAGATTATTTTATTTCATAATTCAATGTGGTGAGTAGAAAAGATACATGTGCGTGCTCAATAATGAAGCATTTTTGGAAGAAATGAGAAAATATCGATTCCTTTACGATAAAAAATGTTCAATCATGATGATAAGCTATTCATGTTGAATCAGCTAACTTCAAATGATATCACAGTAATTAGCCAATAACTAAACGATGTCGTTCATTTATGTCGCGTCGTACGCTTTCGATCTGAACATCATTATGCTCGACGTTTCGTGCGCGACACATTTATGTCAGCGTACTGACGTCATATTTTACACCTGTGAGACCCAGCCTTTACACAGCAACTCCATAAGTCAGTTGAAATTATTCTTTTATTAACTAGAAATATTAGTTCTAACTTACAATTTGAAGTTCCCGTCCTGTACATACAAGTCCGTTTTAAATCCAAGATGACGTGAATACAACACAGGACAAATACACTATCAACCAACCAATAGTTGTTACTCTCAAACTCCGAGACCAGGACGGGAATGCACTCCCTCTAACATCTCACAAGGTTTTATACAAACAAAATTTACATCCGTCTACAATATTTACTTTTTTCAATTCTTATTTAAAATTAAAACATAAATTCCGTTTTTTATCATAACAAATTATTAACTTAGTAATTTAACATTATATTTAAATTAATAAATCCAATTATATTTAAACGGAAAACACAATCTGCAGAAAACAAAATGGCCGCTCCCATCCACTGCTGTTTCCAACACCAAAACTCTGCAAATCAACTGCAACTTCATAAGTTGACCTCTTCTTTTTTCAAACCTTTACAAATGTGAACATAAATCTGCTTAAGTCAGCATCTAGAACATAAAATTATTTAAAATTGCAATAAAATGAATGACTCTTGTACAATTTATTGATTTATATATATATATTAGGTTTTATATACCTGTTTTAAATATTATTTTATGATTATTTACAGATAATTTTCTTTTTGAGATATAAAGTTGTTAGTAGTTATGCAGATAAATTACGTGTCTTATTACTTTACCGTGAAAATTTTGCAGGGCCAAAAAATTAATATATTACTATGAAATTTTTAAGGTATACGTAGAGCATATTTGATAATTTTTTTAAATATGAATTTTATCAATTTCATTGTATTCTAAATTTTATTGACCTGTTATGTTTGTAATTTTTTACAAAAAAATAAACAATGATTTTTTTAACAAATTTTGGATTCATATGAAGTATATGGTAGATTGGACAAAAATATTATGAACTATGTATTTTAATGATATCTAATAATTGCAGTATGATGAAAAAGTGAATTTGATATAATAATTTATAAAGTTGTTAGTAATTGGCACTAATTAGTGCAGTAACCGTCATGTGGGAGACCAGCAGTCAGAGTTAGTTTTAAATTCTGTATAAATATAATCAAACCTTTTGTCTAAATTCTTTATTGCTAATGAAAAGCAAGTAAATAAACAATAAAAAGTTTAATTGTGACAAATAACATCCTAAGAAACAGTGCAGTTAAGCTTTATTTACTCTTTGATTATGACAGAAATATCCTTTGGTTGAATTAGCATTATTTATGAACAAAGATGACAATTTTTATTTTTAGTGGATGTTTATGATTGGTAAATCACATAAACATGAAATAATAACATATTTATTACTGTTTATATATTTCTGTAGTATTGATAGCTAAATAATAGTTAACCTTTACCGCTCCTTTCGTTTAAAAAAAAAAAAAAAAAAAAAAAATTTACCCTCCAAGAAATATGAAATATGATACTTAATATTTGATATTTTGCCATAACTTTTTTACTTTTTAATTTTTTGGCACAAAAAAATTGGATTTTGTTGTCCATATACTATGTCCTGATATTGTTTTTTAATTTTGGATTAAAGACCCAAAGAAAAAAAAAATACGAAAGCAATTAGTAAACAATATATAATTTTTCAAATTATTCATGATTTTGGCATCGGATAAAAAAAATGTTGATATGTTTACATTCTTGATGATATTCCACATCTAATGATACCAAATACAGTGATACCTCAGTTCACGAACACAATCCGTTCCTTGACCCTGTTCGTGATCCGAAAGGTTCGTAATCCGAATCAATTTTTCTCATTGCAATTAATGTAAATCCAAATAATACGTTTTTTTCCCTAGGGCAAGGCTGTGCTCAGGGTTTTGTGCGCTGCGAGTCACGTGTGCTCCTCCTTGCATTCCGTGCGTGTGCAAACTGGATTGCTGCTGGGGGGCAAGGCTATGCTCAGGGTTTTGTGCGCTGCGAGTCACGTGTGCTCCTCCTTGCATTCCGTGCGTGTGTGTTCCTGAACCGAAGCATCGTTCGTAAAGCAAAGCAAAATTTGTTCGCAAATGATGTTCGTAGACCGATTTGTTCGTGAACCGAGGTATCACTGTAATTCATAATTTTAAAAAAGTTTTCCAACTAACGAAGGCAATTTATACTGTAATTTGATACCGCCGAACGTAATCCGATACCTTATTTAAACAAACAATTGTATTATCCCTCTCGCGATTGAAATATGGTATTCTACTACACAAATGTTTAAAATAATTGTTTATTAGCCATTTTTTGCCTATTTTCTTAAAATAATGTGTGATAAAATACTTTTTATTTTATAAGATCCTTTTCTTAAAATAATGTGTGATAAATAATTATAAAATAAAAGAAGTATTAGTATGTATGAGAATGTCGACTTTGTTGAAAATTTATTTATTTTAATAAATTGTAATCCGATACCTCGTCCCAATCTCGTGTAAACAAACAATCGTATTATCTCTCTCGCAGATAAAATACAGTATTCTATCTACACAAATGTTTAAAATAATTGTTTATTAGCCATTTTTCTTCCTATTTTCTTAAAATAATGTGTGATAAATACTTATAAAATAAAAGAAGTATTAGTATGTATGAGAATGTCGACTTTGTTGAAAATTTATTTATTTTAATAAATATTGTTATAATTTGTATACGCAGCTATCATCCTGCCATCTGTACACCAGATTTAGCTCTGATTTTTGATAAATTATCGCTTTTTATATGTTTTTTACTCAAGATTTTTCTCAGTGCCTTTTAAAAATGGCAGATGGCAAATTATTTCTCTGTATTTAGTCATTCTAAGTCATTAATTTTTCAAAAAATATTAAAAATATATAATAATTATTTCTCTGTATTTAGTTATTCTAAGTCATTAATTTTTCAAAAAATAGTTAAAATATAATAATAATAGCACTTTCAAAAAAGGGGACAGGTTGTCGAGGCTCTCCCCTTAGTCCACATAATGTAACTAGCCCATAGCCTAAGGTCAACAACTGACCTTGGGTGGACGCTGTTTGACAATTATGCACCCCTGATCTACCAGTTAGTTGTTTCAACTGCAGATAACACAAAAATTACTTTATTGTTTAAATTTTTGTGTTACATTCAAAATATAACTAATATAAACAAACAATCAGCTGATTTCGAAAAACCATTAGATATCATTATAACTAATATAAACAAACAATCAGCTGATTTCGAAAAACCGTTATTAACTAATATAAACAAACAATCAGCTGATTTCAAAAAACCATTAGATATTAACGTAAACAATCAGCTGATTTCGAAAACCGTTAGATATTTTCCGCCACAATCTAGGACTCCGACTTCCGCCTCGATCGTCAAGCGTGGTATAGATTGCTTTGTTTCTCTGATAAGTTAAAATTTATAAATTTTTAAATAAGACTAATTTATTGAATTTTTTGTATGGAAAACAGCAAAATCATATTATTTACAAGGGGCCAAACTTTCCCAAATTATAATTTATTGGGCCAAGATATCTAAAAAAAGAAGTACGGATAAACTAAAAAGGAAATGTGGAACATGATAGAGCAAGTCAGACAAACTGTTCTTGAATTTTTGGGGGTGCAAAGATCACAAATGTGTTAATTGATTCGGATTGGGTTCGAATTAAAGGGGTAATTAAAAATTTATTAAAATTGTAAAATCAAATTTTTACAAATTTCACGATAGAAAAATTAAAAATATGATAGAATTTGAGATTTTAACCATTTTTTCTTGATTTAAGCAAAATTACGAAGTTATTAAGTTTTAAATTTTGTCTTGGCTACCAAGTCATTGGAGACAGTTTTTTTGGTTTTAAACTTTGACTGGTGTGACCAGTGATTGGAGAGCAGTAGGGGTAAAGGCGTGACTGGTTATACCAGGCATTGGATTGGTAAAGATTAAAATGGAAATAAAAACTATACTATGCTTTGTGAAGCAGTTAAATATTTGATCTTTTACAAAGTAGGCTTACCAGAGCAATGCCAACCATACCCCCTTCCAGTTTTGCCGATTTTTATATATGTTGTTGTACTACCCTCCCAAAACCCATGATAATGTAATAAGATTCAACTCTAAGCCCCCCTTTTTTTCAGAATGCTTGAAAGTTTTCTGTTATTTATATACTGATTTGATATTAACATTTGATCGACATGCTGTCATAGCATGATGCATATGCTTCCAATTACTGATCAGAAAGATGCAGGTTCTTTTTTATTTATTTATTTATTTTTAATCTAAACTGAAGCAGATTATTGTGCAATGTACTGTTTATTAATGAGAAATTATTATTTTATATTTAATTTTTTTGCTATGCCCTTTAAACATTTTGATTATTGATACAAATATTAAATACACACATAAAGGAATGTAATTAACAAATAAACTTTTTTATACAAAATATTTATTTTAATAAACATATAGATTATACAGGAATACCTCAATTATCTCGATTTATTGCAGTTTATAATTTGATATCAAAATTCCAATTATTACGCTCTAAATTTGAATTATCGTGGCCTCAAAATGTAGCTCACTACATACTCAACCAGAATTACATTTACTCTCTAGGTAGCTCTCTTTAGCATTTTGTTTTTATTTGATGGTATCTGCTCACCAGTAATGCGGACAAGGCCAGCTTAACCTGGTAAGCAGAAAATGCACCGTATTGGGACACCTTAGGAAGGAGAGTGCCAAAATTATTATTTTCTCAATATTATAAGAGTGTTGAGTAGATGTTACAAGGAAGCTGCATCGGGGTACCAGGACCTCTAGAGCTGGTACTGCATGTGGGTATTTATTTATCTTATTTACCACTACAATGAATGCTAAAAGAAACAAGGATGATATCGAGTCTACAGCTATCAAGAAGAAACATAGTGATCAGCTTAGAAGATAGCACTTTTAACACATTTCTTTTTTACCTCATATATAAAATTTAATCAATAGATTTGAAAAACTTGGCAATGATCACCCATTTTACAAATGATTTATCTCAATTATTTCGGTATTTTTCATGGCAACAATAACATCGATAATCGAGGAATTCCTGTATTATTATTCATCATTGGGATCCACCTCAATCTCCATGGCCAATGTGCATATTTTATGAATCCTATATTTCTACAGACATACAGTATTTTCATTATTGAGGTAGGGAAACATATTTTATTGACATTTAAAAATAAAGGTCTTTCTTCGATCAACTTTGATGTGAACCATGTATATAGAATCATCAGTTTAAATATAGTGGCATATAATTGGTGTAACAGTAATGAATGTTCATTAATAAATGTGCACATTGTAAAACAATATTCTATTTTGAATGCTTTTATGATGATTTTCACTCGAATAAATGCACATCTGCCATAGAGATTGAGGAGAATACCAACGACGAATAATAATATAATCTGTATTTGCTTATTAAAATAAATAATTTGTGTAAAAAAAGTTTATTTGTTAATTACATTTCTTTATACATGTATTTAATATTTGTGATAGAAATATTTAAAGGGCATAGCAAAAAATTAAATACAAAATAGTAATTTCTCATTAATAAAAGCATATTGCACAATAATCCATTTCTGTTTCGATTAAAATAAAAAAAAGACGAGACTTGAATCTACATCCTTCCAATCAGTAATTGAAAGCAAACTCATCGTGCTACGACAACACTCGATCAAATGTTAATATTAATCGGTATATAAATAACATAGAAAACTTTAAACCAGAGGTGGGCAATCTTTTTTTGTAGGGGGCCGTATAGAAAAATTTATGGTGGGCCATGGGCCAAAACAAAAACAATTGATGATGATAGTATTTATTTAAAAAAGAGAAGGTACAGATATGTAAGTATACATAGCATTGGTATTAGATACAATAAAATAATGTAGCCTGCAGGTCTGAGGTTGCCCACCCCTACTTTAAACTCTTTTTTTTTTTTTTTTCCTTTTGGAGGGAATGCTTGAGAGTTGTGTCGTATTACTTTATCATGGGTTTATGGGAGTAGTAATACTACAACATATATAAAAATCAACAAAATTGGAGGAGGCCATGGCACTCCCCTGGTTAGATATCTATCATCAAAATTTTATTTGGAATTGTCTAAGCATTCATAATGTAATTCCTTTACTCGCCTAAACTGTTGGGCACAACTGCAAATTATAGTTCTATAGTGTTAAGATCACTGCTATGCCACTGTGAACTATAGTTAGAAAGTTTTTCTTTAATATTTTTTAATTGTTTATAGATTATTCCAATCTGATTACTGCCTCTTGTTTGATGTATTAATATATATTATTAGTAATTTTATGAAGTCGAAGTTTATATATTTTCGTCTACGATAAAAAAACATCCAAGATTACCGAGCGATTTATATTCTATTGTTCAGTAGTTACAGAAATATGGAATAATTTTTCTCTGTTCGCTCTTCTAAAATGGTAAACATTAATTATTACGATAAATTTAACTAGTCTTTTTATTATTTATATAATAAATATAATTATAAACTACTTTAATTACGTATTGATTTTGTTTTCGAAACTGAGTCAGATGTCCTGTTTATTTTTATCGTGCGCTATCGCACGATAAGGAAATTATTGAGTTATGTCAATAAGAAATAGAATTACAGTAAGACCCCGTTTAACGCGGGGGATACGTTCCAAAGAAACATAGCGCTAAATGAAACAGCGTTAAACGAGCTAATTTTAATACTTAAATAATGAGGATAGGTGAAACAGGACAGTGAATGAAAAATATATACACCTAGCATTTTTTTATTTTATTTTGTATTATTACTATTATATCACATTAATTATAAACATTTTTTGTTGTTAATATCGATTTGTATTCATAAATCATTCACGAAAAAATTCTTAAAATTAGAAAATAAAAAGTTTTAAGAACAAAAAACATTAATCAGATTGCAGTAAACTATATACAATGAAAAAATATTGATGAAAAAATAACGTTCTAACTTCAAGGAACTATAGTTTAAAGTGGCAGCATTCGATAATTTTTTTTTATTAATGTAAAATAATATTGATGACTGATCATAAGTATGAACTCTGACAGCAGCAGACTTTCATATGTACTTCACTGCACTGATATCAAACGCACTATGAGATGGCATAAGAGTATCAATGCAACAAATTCCTGCGATTTTGGATTTATGTAGAATAGGAGTATCAATGCAAGGAATTCCTGCGATTTAGGATTTATGTAAGAATAACGGCTTGAAAAACCACGCCAAAGTGAATCAATAAAAATATAGAATTCGAAAAAACGCGTTATATCGAAACAGCGTTAAGCGGGGTCTTACTGTCAATATTAGTGTTAGAATAAGAAATTTATTTCTAATATTAATTTTTTTCCGCGTCATAAAGGTCCTTATGACTATAAACTTTCGAAAATTTCAGAAATGTAATTTTTATTAATGAAGTAAAGACATACGATTCAAACTGTACAAAATCGTCATTACGGATTTAAAAACTGTTTCTTCAAAGCATTCAAGTGGAACGTTTAATGCCAAAGACTTTGAATACAACACATGCAACTAACGAGATTAATAAATTGCAAGCAAATATTATCTATAAATTTTTTCATACATGGAAACAGAAGTCTTGGGATAAAAATATAATTAATAGGAAGGATTGTTTTTGATACAATACGATGATATAATTAATTAATTTTTGAACTGGAGAATAGAAGGAAAACACAATTAATTAGTTATTAAGACATTATATACATTAGCATGCAATAAAATAAATTGATTATCTCTGTTGTTGTCCATTAAGAAATGCTTCACAGCATAGTAAAGTCATTGGAATGGCCATTGCAACTCGTGTTATCCTTTTTGACCAGACTGATGTATTATTAATTTTATATGTTATAGGCGGAAGGCTCTAAAATAACTCCTCGAAGTTAAAGCTTTAAAGTCAGGGACATGCCATTTTTTAAATGTTCAGCAAAAGAAGAATCGAGTCAAGAGAAATCGGGAATTATTGAATTGGTACGCTGGTGGTGGCTACAAAAACATTCTTTTCACTGGCGAGAATATCTTTACTGTTGAGCAAAAGTTTAACAGGCAAACGACCATGTTTACACTAACTGAAGAGAAGAGATCCCTAGAAGTTTGAAAAAAGTTCTAGGATTGTTTTCACTGGCGAGAATATCTTCACTGTTGAGCAAAAGTTTAACAGACAAACAACCATGTTTACACTAACTGAAGAGAAGAGATCCCTAGAAGTTTGAAAAAAGTTCTAGGACCTAGAAACCAGTTTCAGTGATGGTGTGGTTCGGAAACAGTTGGCCTGGAAAGGCGAAGTTGCACTTTGTAACGTAGGAAGTGAAAGCAAAGAACTACATGTAAGAAATTTTAGAACCGATTGTAAAGTCACCGAAAATTGTTCTTTTCAACTGTATCAACTGATCCTTCTAACAAGACTCTGCTCTGTCACACAAGGCGAAAATTATTCAGAAGTGGCTAACCCAGCACGTTTCTAACTTCATCTGAAAGAAATTCTAGAACCGATTGTAAAGTCACTGAATATTGTGTTCTTTTCAACTATATCAACTGATCCTTCTAACAAGACTCTGCTCTGTCACACAAGACGAAAATTATTCAGAAGTGGCTAACCCAGCACGTTTCTAACTTCATCTCCAGTGAAAAATGACCCGTTGCATTTCGAGATCTGAATCGATTAGATTACAGCATATGGTTGAAGCTGTTGCTAAAAGTGTGTGCAAGACCCCAAGATTTGAAGAAAGCCCGTCTCCAGGAATAGGAGAAATTTCCTTTGGAGAATTTTCGTAAAGCAATAGTCGTATAGCCAGAGAAATTACGCAATTCCACCAAAGCAATAAATAATTGTATCTGCGACAAAATAATCTCTATGGGACCATTTTGGACAGGGGGTATGCAAAAATGATCCTTTGGCATAGATCTCGAATTTTTATTTTTTCTCTTATTTCAATTGAATAATCCTCGAAGTGTTTAAGATATTTTATAATCGACAGACTAATCTTCAAAAATATATTAAAAATTTAATCCCTTTTTTTTCGGGTTTTTGCTTAAGGGGATCATTTTGGACCAGTTTTCTTTAAATACATAAAGTGTGACAGGCGATTTTCTCCGCAACAGCGTTAGATAAGAAGTTGATCAAAACGGGAAAATATTCATATTAAACGATCTTTTATTTGCTGTATGATTTATTACGCTGTGACTTCTATCTATAAATATCCAATATCGGGAAACTAAAATTTTTGTAATAATGGCATCATTTTATCACCAATAGAAAATTCTTTTTTCATTAATATAATATTTTTGAAGCATTTTTCAAATAAACTAATAATTTTGGAAGTACAGAGCATTTAATATCTAGGAAATAGCACGGCCATGTAAACCTTCGCCCAGTCGCTCGGAACAGCGAGTGCATTGCCGTCACGCACAACCTAGCGAAGTAGAGAGTTGCATCGCACAGAGTTTGCAGCACGGTTTGTTTACAAATAAAAGTAGAAAGGATTATGCCAATTCAAACCAATTTCTTGTTTTTTTTTGTTCACTCTTAAAACAACAAATTAGATTTGTGTTGGCGCAGTGAAGATTTGAATCGGCATAACCCTTCCCATTTTTATTTGTAAACAAACAGAGCTAAAGTGGACTCGACGCCATGCGACTCTTTGCGCTGTTAGGCTATGCGTGACGCCACTGCCTTCACTGCCTCCGAGCAGCTGGGCGAAGGTTTATGCAATGTAGTCTCGCTATTTCCTGTATTTTAAACTCTCTGTAACTCAAAAATTATTAGTTTAATGATAAATGCTTCAAACGAATTTTTAATGAAATTTTGTGATTAAAAAAAGGTGTCATTATTATGAAAATTTTAAAATACATCCCGATATTGGATATTTACAGAGGTCACAGACTAATAAATCATATATCAAATAAAAGATTGTTTTAATATAAAATTTTTTCCCGTTTATATCAACTTCTTATCTAACGCGGTTGCGGAGAATATCGCATGTCACACTTTAGGTGAATCACCCTGTATATATTACAATTTCTGAAATAAAATACCTATTATAGGATAAAGTCCTTTAGTAGAAGTTCCGCCATTCTGCAATGCGATGCTGATATTTTAAGCGTTAAGGCCGTGACACACTGAACGCGACGCAAAGATGACAGAAAAACTTGCATCCTTCTCTTCGCGTTGCACTGCGCCGCAGCCTGTCTACATTGCAGTCGAGTTTCGTGGATTTGCCGATAGAGGTCGTTGGCGGAGTGTGGTTGATTTGTTATTAGAATGAAGTGATCGTATATTTTCGGTATTCTTTTAATCTCATGTGATATAGATATAGTCTTTTTTGTACTTCTAAAACAAATTCTATATCTGAATCCCAACCACACGATTGAACTTTCGCCATTATCCAAGTTTATAAAACATTCATTTCTATTGGTTGATCGCTTCCTTCGCATCTTGCCGCACCGTATTGTTCGCGCGTGCTGATTGGTCAAAGTTCAACTTTTTTATACCCTTTCGCGCGGCTACGCGAGTTAACTCGAGCAGCCGCGCGGGAAAACCTAGCCCAAGACACACTGTACGCGCGTAACCACACGAAATTGCTTTCTTATGCTTCGCTTCGCGTCGCGTTCAGTGTGTCACGGTCTTTGTACAGATCAGCAATGCATTCCTGTTAGACTATACGAGTTCTTCCCATATCACAAACGAAGTTTTAAACTATAATTGACTATTATAAAAATTAATTTCCGATATTTTAAAACCAAGATTTATTACCGTTTTAGATATTCTTAAATACTGTATAGGTAAATGGTATATTACCTGATGGAAGGTGTGTCGCGTCGCATCCGGCAGAGCGGGGTAACCTATACAGCAGACATTCTTAATGAATACATGCATGCTTCCTGTGGAACACGATGTGGAAATACGATCAACATGAATCTTTGGTTTAAAGATTCCTGTTAATCGATGTGTATTTATTAAAAATGCCAACCATTTAGGCGACGCCACGCTGCTGTATGCGACGCAACACGTCTTCCATCAGAAGGTAATCTACTATTTTGTCATATAATAAATTTTATCCAACTATTTTAATGTATAAAACAAACTAGTTTAACGTTATAAAATGTAAGCCAGTACCTGTTTACTTCCTACAATAAGCAATTCCGCACTAAACGGACTGCTCACTCTTCTCTTAAATAAAAATCCTTACTAAACAAACTGAATTATAAGTACCACTGCAAATTCATCATTCGAAACTACGCTGAATGGAGATGATATCGATCCGCAGACGAGCACATGACAAATTTCGAGATGCAATCTTTCTCCTCTCGTATATAGGTCGAAACAAAGTTATTTATATTAAAATAAACGTCTTCAAATAAAATAAAACTAAAATTACTTTACGATATTAATTTAACTGAAGCTGATAAAATAGAAAAACTGCCGCATTGCGCATTTAAACAGAATTAAAAATACCAATAGTACGGGAACTCCGTTAACGCATCAGTTTATCGATTCGTTCAAACTTACAGTTCGTAGCCAATGGCAGATTTAAGTTATTGGCGCCCCCTAGACAGTAGGTACAGTTTAGGTCCTAGTATATATAGTACTGTTGATAGCAGTGGCGTAACAAGAGTTTTGTGAGCACTGATGCAGGATATAAAATGGGCCCCCGGGAAAATTTTATTCTGTTTACAAATTAAACAATAGTACCTGCACTGATGAATCTAAGAATACAAATTCATTTTTATTAATAACTTACTCATCTAAAATAATTTTTTTCTTCCTTTTGCCTCCACAAAATGATCGATAATTTTTTTAATGTTAATTTTCTTTGCTCTATTTTCGGTAAAACATGGGCACCTTTCTAATTTGGGCTCTGGTGCGGTGGCACCAATTGTAGCTACGTCGCTGGAATAAATCAAATTACTGTATTTAATTATTTATTTTATTTACTTACATTAAAGGTTCTGGTGCGGTGGCACCACTTGCACCAATTGTAGCTATGTCGCTGGAATAAATCAAATTACTGTATTTAATTATTTATTTTATTTACTTACATTAAAGTTATGAATAAATATTTGATATTTGTTTTTATTATATTTATTTTATTTTATCATATATTTTGATCTTTGCTTTTTATACGTAATTTATAACGTAACATATTCATCTGTAGAGCTACTATATAGTTTCAGTCATACCCTGAGTTATGGTTCGTCGGCTTATGACTCTTCAGACTTACGTACATTTCGAATTGCCACTATTCCTCAAAGTTTCAGTGTTTATTTTGAACTTATGCCTCTTCAGCAGCATATTTTTGAAAAATAGAATGGTTACATTCTTTAAAAAAGGCTTGTAGTATTTATTTTAGTTACAAATTGTTGGCTTATGCATATACCAAGTGTCCGAGACCATCCGTACATCCATTTGAATATCCGAATGGTCCGTGGTAATGCATCGGCATGCCGCGCTGACGCGTAACTACTTCGCTAAGATGTTGAGCCTGGGACGCAAACCCAGTTCCAGCATATTATGAAAAGTAGCGGCGGACTCGCGTTGTAACGCATCGGCGCGCCGCACCGACGCGTTACAACGCGAACCCGCCACTCGGCCAGCGATAAATGGGTCTGGGTTCTCGGTTTATCACGGGGTTTGGGCCCGGCCCGTCGATCCCCGTCCTTCACAATCCGGCTGACACCTCCGCAGGGGTGGGCAGCCTGTTGAAGGGCTTGTTTCTCCCCGCCACATAGTATTCTACCTGAATGGAGTGTGGCGTCATCTGTTGACCAAACAAAAATTGGTTTTGGAACGTAACTCTTTTTGTATTGGCTCCGGGTCTCCCTAACCTAATCTAGATCTTAAATAACAAACACATGTAATGCACTGCAATTATCATATATATAGAGCGGCCGGATGGCCACATGGTAAAGCTGTGGCTTACAACCTTGGAGGATCTGGATCCCATACCGGGGTCTGGGCTCCAATTTTAAAGGGTAGGACCCGAGATTCCTTATCAAGAGGTAGGGGAATTCCTTTCAAGGGGTAGGACCCGAGATTCGAACCCGGGTCTGGTCGAATCCGCGAGAAAACAATCGTTCCTTAACATATACCCCAAAAAATTTATGAATAAAAAAGTTTTTCTTCTCTTTCACATTCCTCTATTGAAGAATATTGAAGAATAAAATATAGCGAATTTGCCTTTATGACTAATTTTAGCAAAGTATTTCTCAATGATTGCATTTTGTGTCCATAGTGTGGATTTACAAAAATTAATGAAAATGTTTTAGATCGGAAGAGCATATTTCCCAATAATTGCATTTTGTGTGTGTATTGTGTGTCCCTAGTATGGATTTACAAAAATTAATGAATGTTGTGTGATATAGGAGACTAAACGTAATTTACTAAATTTCTTAAGTAAATACCGTGTTGTAGAAGTATCATGTTATATGAGGGTTTCCGCAATTTTCAAATCGTGTTAGAGAGAAATTTACTAAATTTCTTAAGTAAATAACGTGTTGTAGAAGTATCATGTTATATGAGGGTTTCCGCAATTTTCAAATCGTGTTAGAGCAAAGATTCACATTAGAAAGCATTAAAAAATTTCACATTACATTAGAAAGCATTAAAACTCAAGTAGCACAACAAATATCACAACATGAAACTGATTCACACACACAAATAGAACACAAAGCGGAACAGACACCAGTAATAACATACATTGACAATAACACGCAGCCCATCAACAACACTGACACAAACCTAATAACTAAACTCACTGACACACTCCAGGAAACATTAACCAAATTCACAGGTACAGATCCCATGCAACGTCCACGCATTCCTAAACTTCACAACTCACAACAGTTGAACAATACACTACATTGTATGAACACACACATTCTACCTAAACTTATCAATGCTGAAACAACACTCATGGAATTACACACACTTATTTATGCTGCTGCTGTCACTGTCACTACACACCTAGGTCATAAAACACTACCAAATAAGATAGACACAAACACAAAACATCACTTAAAACCTGCCTGGCAAAAACGACTCGAAAAACAAATAAATGAAATCAGAACAGAACTTGGTAGACTCACCCAATACACAAAAAACAACACATCCCCTAAACTCATGAAATCTATTAGAAAGATTTTCAGAAAACTTAAAACACACACACGCCATGAAAACCACAACACACACATTAAAGAATACATGGACACACTAAAACAGAAACTTGCTGCAAAATCACAACGCCTCAAACGATACAAAACCAGCTTAGCACGTAAACTAGATAACACACTATTCACAAACAATGAAAAGACATTCTACAGAAACATAAACAATAAAGACCCTAAACAAACACAAAACTCTGAAATACCTACACAACAATCACTCACTAGCTTCTGGTCTGCCCTGTGGGCAGTGCCAGTTACACACAACCAGAGAGCCAGCTGGATCACAGAAGAGGAGACACGCACATTAGACGTGCCAGAAATGCCCTATACCACCATTACTACTGAAGAACTCACAAACACAATTAGATACACTCACAACTGGAAAGCTCCTGGTGTAGATGGCATCCAGAATTTCTGGTACAAACATTTTACCTGTTTTCATGACTTACTGGCCAAACATCTCACAAATCTCATACACGAACCAAAAGACACACCTTCCTTTCTTACACACGGCATAACTTTCATGAAACCCAAAAGCACAAACACCGGAAACCCATCACAATACAGACCAATCACTTGTTTACCAACACTATACAAAATTTTAACCTCATGTATCACCAACAAAATATACGCACACGTCAAAGAAAACAATATTCTCACAGAACAACAGAAAGGCTGCCATAGAAGTCACATGGGGTGCAAAGAGCAGCTGATCATCGACACAACTATATTAAAACAGGTACACAGACAACACAGACACTTACACGCAGCTTACATAGATTACAAAAAGGCATTCGACAGCATACCACATTCATGGCTCATACAGACACTACAAATATACAAAATCAATACCAAATATATCACATTCCTACAAAACATAATGCAACACTGGAGAACAACACTGCACATCACCATAAATAACAATCACGTAGCCACAGAACCCATACACATTAGACGTGGTATTTTCCAGGGCGATTCCCTCAGCCCACTTTGGTTCTGCCTCGCCCTAAATCCACTCTCCAACAAACTGAACACATCGAACTGTGGCTACGACATTAGACAAAATCAAACAACACACTACATACACTCACATCTCTTTTACATGGACGACATTAAACTGTACGCCTCAACACAAACACAATTACAACAGCTGTTACAAATTACACACACATTTTCAAAAGACATACACATGGAGTTTGGCCTAGACAAATGCAAAACACTCCACATAGAAAAGGGAGTCCTAAAGAAAGGAGGCTTCACTCTTGAACATGGAGACACTATTAAATCCATGGAAGAGGGTGAATTGTACAAGTATTTGGGATTCCAGCAAGCCAGACTCACAGAACAGAAGAAAACTAAACAAACATTATCAAAACTATACACCAACAGATTAAATAACATTCTCAAAACACATCTGAATGGAAAAAACACAGTGAAAGCCATCAACACATTTGCCATACCTATACTAACTTACTCCTTTGGAGTGATACAGTGGACACGGACAGAACTTGAATCACTCCAAAGAAAAACACGAACAACACTTACAAAATACCAGTACCATCACCCGAAATCTGCCATAGAACGAACTACTCTCCCACGCAAGGAAGGAGGACGTGGCCTTATTGACATCCCACATTTACACGACAGACAGATCTATAATCTGAGAGAGTTCTTCCATAAAAAACAACATACATCACAACTACACAAAGCTATTGTCTTGGCAGATAGAAACATGACACCACTAAATCTTCAGAACAACACTCCATGCCAAATAGACAACACTGCACACATACATGAAAAGAAAACATCCTGGTGTAAAAAGGAACTCCATGGCAGACATCCACATGACTTACAGAAACACTTCATTGACGCCAAAGCGTCAAACAGCTGGTTAGTCAGGGGGGATCTATTTACTGAAACAGAAGGGTTTATAATAGCTATACAAGACCAGGTAATAAACACGAAAAACTACAGAAAATACATACTGAAAGACAGCACATTAACAAATGACACATGTAGGAAATGCCACATAGCACCCGAAACGATTCAACACATTACATCTGGTTGCAAGCTACTTGCACAAACAGATTACCTGCACAGACACAACCAAGTAGCAAACATAATACACCAAAAGCTTGCAACCAAACACAAATTAATGAACACACTCACACCATACTACAATTACATACCAGACACAATCCTAGAAAACTCAACACACAAGATGTATTACGACAGAACAATCCTAACAGACAAAACCATACACCACAACAGACCAGACATCACTCTCATAGACAAGCAAAACAAAGTTACCTACATTATAGACATCTCAATACCTGACACACACAACATCCAGGATGCATTCACCCAGAAAATTAGCAAATACACAGAACTCTCTCAAGAAATTAAGCGTCTCTGGGGAATGCAAAAGGTAGTTATAGTACCCATCATTCTCTCCTCCACAGGAGTAATCCCTCATACATTACACAAAAGCCTCAAAACACTAGATCTACATCCCAAGACATACATAACACTACAAAAAGCATCTCTACTCAATACATGCAACATAGTAAGAAAGTTTCTCAACTCTGACACAGACAGTTAACTCACAATTAAACATCACAAGTAGCTATGTCTTGACTCGTGTCCGACATAGCACTTTGACCCGGAAATATTCCTTGCCCACATTGATGTACTATAACATAATAATAATAACCTTTATAATGTTGAACTTTATATAAATTTTAAATTTAAATAGTAATTTAAATATTATGCTTTATTAACAGAGTTCTTAATAGCACTAATAGCAAGTAACACATAAATTTTAATTTCGCAAAACGTTTTCGGATCTGTCATCGGTCCCTCATCAGTACAAGTTTCTTAAGCATAGAACAATCTAAAAAGAATCAGAGAATTCTTTTTAGATTGTTCTATGCTTAAGAAACTTGTACTGATGAGGGACCGATGACAGATCCGAAAACATTTTACGAAATTAAAATTTATGTGTTACTTGCTATTAGTGCTGTTAAGAACTCCATTAATATATAAAAACAAGTTGTTTTTTTTTCATATATATTATTATGCTTTAATATAAAATAATGTATTCTGTTCATATTTATATAGACTTTTATTAGAATGGTTAAAATTTAGAGATGAAACCCTGACTAAAATTTATTTTCTACTAAAAGAGCATTTGGATTATACTATTTATTTGCATTAAAGTAGAATTAGTAAAATGTTTAAATGTTTTTAACAAAAATAATCTTATTAATGAAATTTATTTTTTATAAAATAATTTAAATATAAATCTTTCTTTTTGAATGACTTATAATTATATCATAATATTATTAAATTTTAAAATTTAGACACCAGAAGGGAGGGAAAAAAGTGAAATTATACATCAAGAAAAGAAACATCAGGTAATTCCTTCTATATCAATGATAATTTTTAAAATTCTTAAATAATTTATATATTATTGTATATATAAATTGTTAATCAACCAATTTTCCAACATTTTTGGTTTCAGAGCTTTGTCAGACTAATGGAAAATTATATAATAAAAATCATTCAGTACATCTATGACCACTAATTATATTTTTCTCTTATCTTCAATGAATTGTGGATCATTAAAAACTTAAATATTAAATGTAAATTAAATTTAAAATACTTTTGCAGTATCGGAGCATTTTTAATTTGTAAAATCCCTAAATAGATTACAATAATTATTTCCTTTTATATTTCAGTCTTTTTAACAAATGTTAACAATAAAAAAAGACTGAACTTGGATCACTTTGTAAAATAATTTATGAAATATTAGGATTGTGATAAAAAATATCTTAAAAAATAAATATGCAGGAATATCTCACACATTACAACTAATGCACTGTGAAGAGTATTCATAAAAATTACTATACTGTTGGAAAATATACTCCATGGAGAAAATGGCAATTAATTTCGAAAGAGAATTATGTTTTTCCACTTAAAAACAAAAACCAAATGTACAGTGGTTTTTATGGTAGTGAGATTGAAATGTATCATTACCAGTAAGTGCAGAGTTTCCAGATACTTTTACAGGGTCTGCAAGTGAATCAGGCAATTTTTAAATGTTAGTGAAATCACAAAAATACCGTATTTTCCTGTATATAATCTGCGGATTATGTGTTAAAAAA
>AYEL01066488.1:0-61345 GCA_000484575.1 Olivierus martensii
GGAGCAAATTCAGTGGAATCTGCAAATGTCCAAATGTCGTGAATGTGTAGAATGGAGCTTTGGTAAATTAACACAACAATTTGCATTTATTGATTTTAAAAAAAATCAAAAATTACTTCTAGAACCTGTTGGTAAATATTATATTGTTGCTGCATTATTATCAAATGCCCATACCTGTTTTTATGGAAGTGTAACATCCACATACTTCAATGTAGATTCACCAAGTATATATGATTATTTTAAGTAGTTTATTATTTCTTTGTTTTGTATGTATTTAATGAATAAAAAATTTTAATTTTTGTAATTATGTATACTTTATTAAAGAAAAAATATTTTCCAGACCACAACTCATAGTCAAGGAAAACCAGTTTGTAAATGTTAAATATTTATCATTAGTAAATACAGAGTCATGTACATTTATGATTTGAGCACATCATTTTAATTAATGACTCAGTCAATGTGTTGTTGTTGCCGGCTTTCAATATCTGCCTTCCATCTTTCTTGTTCAAATTCAAGCTTTGTTCGTTTATAAGCAAGTTCTTTCCAAAGTTCCATTTCATCTTGGTGTTTTTTCATAATAAATTTGTGTTCCCTTTTGCTTTTTTCTGCTAAATATTCCCATACTTCTTTTGATGACTTATTTCTGGATTTTTTTGATGGTCTTGTATATACTCTGGGTGTTCCAGTTGTAGGCAAGATTGGAAATGAAGCAGTACAAGTTTCATTTGATTGTGATTGTACTGCGTCTGGAGATGTGGTATTACTTTGAGAAAGCTCTGGAGATAAAAGTAAAGTTGCCTCTTCCTCTTCATCTTGATTGTGTACATTTTCTTTGTTGCTTTCATCATCTGCAATTTATAAAATTTAATAATAAATTGTTTCTATACATTTTTATTTCTTTTGCAATAATGATTCATTGTTTGAACATATAAGTTTTAAAATCAATGAAGGATAAATTGTATTATACTGTAAAATTATGTAAACACACAACTTCAGTTTCATATTTTAAATTATTGTTATTTTTTTTATGGGTAAGAATATGCAGTTAACTATATAATTTAAAGTTATTTGATTTTTTATTTTGATGCATTCTGTCTTCCTGTATCCTACTCTTTTTTTTTCACTTATTATTTTCAACAGTAATTATTCCATTATAACTTAATTGTACAAACTGTAGTATAACTATATTAATTTTTTATTTTCAGGAATTGGAGGCTTATGTCTTTTGTTAAGAAGATTTGCCTATCCAAACAGATTGAAAGATATGCAAAATATGTTTGGCATGCAATATTCTTCATTGAGTAATTTCAGGAATTGGAGGCTTATGTCTTTTGTTAAGATGATTTGCTTATCCAAACAGATTGAAAGATATGCAAAATATGTTTGGCATGCAATATTCTTCATTGAGTACATGCATTCTGTCTTGCTGTAGCCTACTCTCTTTTTTCACTTACTATTTTCAACAGTAATTATTCCATTATAACTTAATTGTACAAACTGTAGTATAACTATATTAATTTTTTATTTTCAGGAATTGGAGGCTTATGTCTTTTGTTAAGAAGATTTGCCTATCCAAACAGATTGAAAGATATGCAAAATATGTTTGGCATGCAATATTCTTCATTGAGTAAATTATTAAAAGTTATATGTCAATTTGTATATGATAAATGGGGAAAACTGTTGGTAAATATTGGAGAAAATAAATGGTTCACAAATATGATACAAATTGAATTTGCAGCAATGGTACATGCTAAAGGTGCACCACTCAAGAATTGTATAGGCTTCATAGATGGTACTGCTCGGCCTATATGTAGACCAACACTTTATAAAAGAGAGGTCTACAATGGTCACAAACGACTACACTGTTTAAAGTTTCAAAATGTGACAGTGCCAAATGGACTTATACTGCATCTCAGCTTACCATATCCAGGCAGCAGGCATGATGCATTTTTATTAAGAGACACTTTAATAATGGAGCAACTGCAACTCTATTGCAGAGGATATTGCCTATATGGTGATCAGGGTTACCCTTTAAGACCTCAAATAATGTGTCCATATTGTAGTGCAAACTTAACAGAGGAGCAAATTCAGTGGAATCTGCAAATGTCCAAATGTCGTGAATGTGTAGAATGGAGCTTTGGTAAATTAACACAACAATTTGCATTTATTGATTTTAAAAAAAATCAAAAATTACTTCTAGAACCTGTTGGTAAATATTATATTGTTGCTGCATTATTATCAAATGCCCATACCTGTTTTTATGGAAGTGTAACATCCACATACTTCAATGTAGATTCACCAAGTATATATGATTATTTTAAGTAGTTTATTATTTCTTTGTTTTGTATGTATTTAATGAATAAAAACTTTTAATTTTTGTAATTATGTATACTTTATTAAAGAAAAAATATTTTCCAGACCACAACTCATAGTCAAGGAAAACCAGTTTGTAAATGTTAAATATTTATCATTAGTAAATACAGAGTCATGTACATTTATGATTTGAGCACATCATTTTAATTAATGACTCAGTCAATGTGTTGTTGTTGCCGGCTTTCAATATCTGCCTTCCATCTTTCTTGTTCAAATTCAAGCTTTGTTCGTTTATAAGCAAGTTCTTTCCAAAGTTCCATTTCATCTTGGTGTTTTTTCATAATAAATTTGTGTTCCCTTTTGCTTTTTTCTGCTAAATATTCCCATACTTCTTTTGATGACTTATTTCTGGATTTTTTTGATGGTCTTGTATATACTCTGGGTGTTCCAGTTGTAGGCAAGATTGGAAATGAAGCAGTACAAGTTTCATTTGATTGTGATTGTACTGCGTCTGGAGATGTGGTATTACTTTGAGAAAGCTCTGGAGATAAAAGTAAAGTTGCCTCTTCCTCTTCATCTTGATTGTGTACATTTTCTTTGTTGCTTTCATCATCTGCAATTTATAAAATTTAATAATAAATTGTTTCTATACATTTTTATTTCTTTTGCAATAATGATTCATTGTTTGAACATATAAGTTTTAAAATCAATGAAGGATAAATTGTATTATACTGTAAAATTATGTAAACACACATTTCTGTCTGTCTTGGGCATACCATTACTACTAAATCAATGAAAATAAATTACTATCCTTATAGTTTTGTACTTGAAAGCTAAATAAAAACACTGTTAAGCAATTCAATGTTAAAAATTTTGTTAGGACAGAAATGGTTGTTACTCCATCAAAACCCCACTAATGATTTGAATTATTTTGAAATATATAACAAGTTATATATTTCAAAATAAATCAAATCATTAGTGGCGAAATTCCAATACAAGTGTAATTTTTGCTATGAATTAGCCTATTTGAATTTATTGCACATGTAACTTAGGGACAGGCTGTACAAGCACAAAATGTCAACAAATAAGTGAAGAAATAATCTATAAAATTGATACCACTGGGGAACAAAATTAAACTTTTTCTGTCCCAAGAACTAAAGTGGATGAATTAAAATTTTCCCATTACTCAAAGTTTTTAGACAGGAGTTCATAACTTTAGAAATATAACATTTTCATAACACCAAAAGACTTCATTTTTTCATACATCTGTTTCAAATTAGCAGCGTGGTACCCAGGCAGTGATGATTGCTTATTACCATTAGTTAGTAGTAGTACTTTCAAATTACAAATTGGCATCTTTTGCCTTATTTTTTCTGAGAAGAATCACCATATAAGAATTATTTCTACAAAACACAACCATACTCTTTAAACTCAGAATGATGGTTGCAAAAATGCATATTTTATCATCTTTATGTAGAAGATAGAAGCATAAAATGAGCCTACACATTCTTGTCTGTCTGTTATTCATAATTAAAATATTTTTTGACTATTTAACATCCCTATAAACATGAAAATAAACAGAGAACTTATGCCTAATGAAGTGAGAGAGTTAATGGAAAACAAACAAAAATTATCATAAAAGCATTTTCACTCAGACTGTGGTTGATGGAGCATTTCTAATAAAACATTTGAAGTAAGTATGTAAAAATCACAATAAAATCAACTATTGTTTCTCTTTGGACAAAATTTATGTTGACTTGTGATAATTAACTGAAAATTTCAAAAATGGGGTGTTCACCTACCCTAATATGAATGAAATGTCATCTACTTAAAATTTATAATAATTCTCTTTTCATTTTTTAATTCTAAGAAGCTGCATGATATCAAGATAGGCCCTATATGCTATTTATACAGATTTACCACATAACTTACATAATTTTGATTTCATAAGCTTTTGACATTATTTAAAATTAACACACCAGACTAATATATAATGTAATGGGTAAAATTCTAGTTTAGGTACAGCATGCCTCTGATTAAATGGTGGATGTGTAAATCTTGCCTTAAAAGATTTACAATGGAACTTTTGTGTTTAAATCTATTTATTTAACATAATGGAATAAGTGATAGCATATTTAATTATATATTGGTATAGGTAAATCTTTAAGATAAGATATACACATCCACCATTCAATCAGGGGCATGCTGTACCTATACTAGAATCTTACCATATATATGAATAATTATATAAATAATCTTACCAGCATTTTCAAGAGATAACATTCCTAACGCAGCATTACGAATACTTCGGGCAATTTCCACATCACTCTGTTGTTTGCCTGCCTCTTTTGTTGTGCCTTTGCCCTTTGTTACTTTTAATATGGCATCTCTTTTCACCAATTTCTCATAATTTGGCCATACAATCATAATTCATCGAATTATATCTCCCCATGCTGTTTTCAATCTCTCACGGCCACTTTCCTTCACCTCCATAGAATCGTACATTTTATATTTTTTATTTGGTCTAGTATATGCTCTCTTAATCATCTCAAACTACAAGATGTAAATCTAAATATACATGAGCATATATTATTACTTTTTATATCAAAACAATTCAGTTAACGAAATATAAGCACTTACCTTAAAGAATCTCGGCAAAGAACAGTGTGTATGTTTCCCCATAACTCTTCTACGCAGTTTGCAATATCTTTGCAAACTTGATTAAAAAACTCTTCCAGAGCTTTTATTCTTTCTAATTCCGTGAAACGGAATCTACTTTTCTTTTCACCATTCATTTTAATTTCTTTTAACCAAACCAACAGAAATACAGAATGAGACGAATCCAATATGGCTGACCACCAGAAGTTCTTCACGTTTATGGGATGACGTTAATAATGGGAAGAAACCTATTGACTCTGCTATTTTATAAAATAAGCTCATAACGGGAGACCTTCCTTATGCTTATAAGGCTATTTTAGGCATAAGCTTATAACGGAGCATTTTATAACGTAAAATTGGCTTTGCGCAAACTGCCTAATGTATATATAACGTATAAATCTATAAATTGCATAAGTAACTTATGGATTTCAGCATAAAATCATAACTCACATAATCATAAGAACAATTCCCGGCATATTTTTGGCTTTCAAAACAAGGTATAAAACCATAACAGGTTTTTTCATTACAATGATGGACATGTGACATTTTACTTCTCATTCAATATGTCTGTGGTACATGGTTCGTTTACCAATTCTGAGGTAAATTTTTCAAAATATCTTCTAATCGGTGCTGCTTTCGTCCATGATTCTACTATAATTTTTGACCAGTTTGAGGAGATCTATCAAATGGTATCACATTTGGCAATTCTGTGAAAAGCGGAATCCAGCCATTAAATGAAAGGATTTCCTCTCATTTATATGAGTGGGTAATATCTAGTATTAATTATTTCCCATTTTATGTATACCACAGAACAAGATCCATAACCGGTAATCAAATAATTACACAACTCAAATAACCGATATTCGGTTAAAACCAGAATAATAACCCTAATTGAAAACTCTTCAATGTTTACTTTGCCCACTTGATGACGTGCCAATTTGTTGCACATTCAGATATAAGGGACAAAAAGTGTGGATCGCCTCGATTCCCTTATAACCAGCTTCGACTGTATATAGTAGTGATTAAAATCTGCAGTCCTGCAGTGTTACAAAATTTTATCATCTTTAAAATGAGTTGTAGCAATGAAAAAGTTGAGAAATAAATTAAGCTTTTGAATTAATTTATTGATTTCTGATCAAACCTAATTTTGTGTTCAGGATTATTGTTTTCAATTTTTCTAATAGAAATTTTGAATAGCATTGCCTTACCAATATGAAGAACATTAAATAGGTGATTATATAATAGTATCAAAGAGCAAACTATTTGTATCATTTCTTGTTATAATATATAGTCCTCAGTTTAAGATTTGAAATAAATCCCACCATTGTAAGTCATTCATTTGTCATAAATGCCCAAAATTTTTACTAGGACACTATATATTATATTAATAAGCATAAAAAACACAAAACTACAAGAACCAGACACAAACAAGAATGCTTTCCATATATCATACCATTGGGTCAAGAACTTGAATCCATGGAATTGCATTGACCAATCACAGAATTTACTGATTACATCACCTTTATAAGTATGATTGGTCATAAGTCAAGGCAATTATAAATTGAGGACTGTATTCTTACATAAACTATAATTGGAAAATAACACAATGTTTTTTCAAAAACAGATTCATTCTTTGAAAAGCATTCTATATTTTTTGCTAGATATTTCATGGTTTTTTAAAAAGAAAATTTATAAAGATATTTGATTGTACTTATGCTTAAAAGGATTATTATTTTCAGATATTGAAGTTATTACAAAACATTTATCAACAGTAAAACATATCATCCTTGTTATGTCTGGAAAGGGAGGTGTTGGTAAAAGTACAACTGCTGTTACACTTGCATCATTATTAGCTGAAGATGAAACTAAAAATGTAAGTAATATGTGAATAATTTTTTAAATTAATAACTAATATATAATAAATGTTTTAATAAGAAGAAATGTTGATAATTATTCAAAACAAAAAAAGACAATTGATTTTTAAGAATTAACTTGATAAATATTTATTTAATATAAATTTTTTATCTCTTTTCTTTTCAAAATAACACAGGGTGTAAAAGCATGGTTTTATACATAACTTCTGCAAGATAGCAAAATCATAAGTTATTCTAGCCATTTTTAGACTATCTCAGAAGCTTGCACAGCATTGTAATTAATGTGTAATTTGTTTTGTTACAGTTAATTACAAGCCACAATTTATTATAGTAATCATGAGAATAATAGGCCTGTTAAATTGTATACTTTTACACCCTATGTTATCTTGTAAAGGAAACATTTCCAGACCCTTATCTATATGGACATTTTGCTTTGTTTTGATAAGTAACATCTGTGATTTAAATTTGACCAGATCTGCTAGGAAAACTCTATATTAGGGGTGGGCAACTTCCGGCCCGTGGGCCACATTATTTTATTATATCTAATACCGATGCTATGTATACTTACATATCTGTACCTTCTCTTTTTTAAATAAATATCAACGCTATGTATACTTACATATCTATACCTTCTCTTTTTTAAATAAATACTACATTGTTGTTTTTGTTTTGGCCTGTGGCCCACCATAAATTTTTCTATACAGCCCCTGTTTTTGTTTTGGCTCGTGGCCCACCATAAATATTTCTATACGGCCCCCTACAAAAAAAGGTTTATATCTGTATCTTCTCTTTTTTAAATAAATACTATTATTATCAATTGTACTGTACCTTCTCTTTTTTAAATAAATACTATCATCATCAATTGTTTTTATGTACCTTCTCTTTTTTAAATAAATACTATTATTATCAATTGTTTTTGTTTTACCCATGGACCACCATAAATTTTTTTATATGGCCTCCTACAAAAAAAGGTTGCCCACTCCTGCTCTATATAGATACTGTCAGTTCTGTGTGTAGTATCTATTGTTTTGTGTTCAAAAGTTTACTAAATACTGTTTTATTCTCTAATCATGTTTTAATAACTTATCATTGAATAGATATATTATTATATCTATCAAATATAATATAAAATATAAATCTATATCATATTATTACTACATTAATTTACAAAATGGCATCTCACTATAAATCAAGGATATTCTGTTTATATGTAAAATGTTTATCTTCATTTTGATGTCCTCATATATAAGAAAGATTTTTAAATGAAAATCATCAAAAATTTTTGGAAAATGAATTATGAAGTTATTTAACAAATGTGATAAAAAATTACAGTGAAAATTATATTATTGATTAAATATACATTCTATATATTGAATTTTTTTATTTCATTTTTACATAAAAATGTTCAAATATATGTTAAAACAAATTACTTTCTATGGAGGAGTGATGAATTAGTAAGTTTTGAATTATATAGGAAAATACTATAAATACCATATTTACAACATTAGAGAAAGATTATGCAGAATGTACAATCATTATAATATAAATTTATAATAATTGATCTAAATTTAAATTAAAAATGCATTTAATTTCTATTATTGAAATACAATATTGTTAATATTCCATACAATGTAGGATCTGAAATCTGTATTCATCAAGATTAATTGATACACAATAAATGATAAGAATCCATAAAAATATAAAATTCTTCATTTAAATAGATTATCAGAATTTCAGTATATTTGTTGTTATATTTCTATATCTTTATTTTATATTATTAGTGAATATGAATATTATTATTGATAAATGTACTTAATTCATCTATATCTTTATTCACTTGCTTTACCTAAAATATCAATATATAGGTGGGGATTCTTGATATTGATATTTGTGGACCATCTGTGCCAACCATTGCTGGTGTTGAAGGAGAACAGGTATTTCTAGACAACAACTTTTATTATATTTATTATCTTATAAGTAATGTAAAAAAAATTTATGCTATTAATATTTTTAATAGCATAAATTTTTTTGAACATTATTTCTATGAACATTATCAATAATATTTTAATTAATATAATTGGAATGGTATATCTGTAAAAATAATAAAACAAAATGACTTCAAGCATATCAGACTTTTAATAATAGAAAAAAAACTACAAATGTAGAAATGTTTTCAGCTATTCAGAGAACAGTGAATCTGTGGTTTTTCTGCTATTAAAGATCCAATAAACTTGGTGTCATTGTTTTATTATTGGTATATTAAATGAAAAGTTCAGATTAATTTGATAATTAAAATCAGATTATTGTTAATATGCTACTAATTATATTTAGATTTATAATATCATGGAAAAGAATATATTAAATTTAAAATCAGTTAATTAACTAATTGCATTATGCATATTATGTTTATTTGTTTTATAACTAATTTGTTAGTACATATTTTCAGGTACATCAAAGTGGATCTGGCTGGTCACCAGTGGTATGATCTGTACTTAATAATAATTAATAATTTATATAGCTTTATATGATGTTTGTAGTATATGACTTACTTACTTTCAGTTTGTGGAAGAAAATCTAAGTGTTATGTCAGTTGGATTCTTACTTGAGAGTCCAGATGAGGCAGTAATTTGGAGAGGTCCAAAAAAAAATGGTGAAATAAATTTTTAACTTATTAGATTATTTTCTATTCAGATTCATCAATATAATCTAAAATTTAGATAATTTATTAAACTATAATAATTATTATTATTATCCATTTAAGGTCTTATAAAGCAGTTTTTGCGTGATGTAGACTGGGGTGAATTAGATTATTTAGTAATAGATACACCACCTGGGACATCAGATGAACATTTATCGATTGTCCAATATCTTAAAAAGTCTAATGTTGCTGGAGTAGTATTAGTCACAACACCACAGGTTCCTAATTTTTATACATATTTATCATAAATAAATTTTATAAAATAAATTTTAAAAATAAATATTTTCAGGAAATATCACTTCTTGATGTAAGAAAACAAATCACATTTTGTCGGAAAGTTAACCTTCCAATTCTTGGAATAATAGAAAATATGAGTGTATTTACGTGTCCTAAATGTAAAGTGAGTAGCAAATAAACATTTTTTTCCCTTTGAATTAATAATAGCAGTTCTGATTATTTAAGACTTATCAAAAATTTATTTTGATTGATAAATATAGTATAAAGTAGTCTTTTTATTCATTTTTGCATTTAATCAATCCTTAATTTATTTCTAAAAAATTTTTCTTAACATAAAATAATGAAAATTTTTTTATTATCTGTTTGCATAAATGATTGAACAAATAACATGAGAAATCCAGTATTGATGGGAGGAATCTTTATATAAAATAGGATTTCCTTGTTTTCTATAACTCTTTTTAATCAAAATTGTATATTTTGAAAATATCTCACTAATTTAGTTCTTTCAATATTGTTTTTTCTATCCATTTTAAATGAGATATTAATATTTTTTAAAATTTTATCATCTGTTTAGTGGAGACTGTGAAACCCTTTAGTGCCAAATAAGATAGGTAATATTTAGATTACTGAAAAATTGCATTAAATACATTATAAAAAGTAATGATAAACTTCATGCATATTCACTTGGCATTTCAAACAAGAATGTTTAAAATTTATTATGCAAGAAATTCAATGTAATCAATGAATTGTGTCAGTTAATATCATTTCATGTATTGCAAGAAAAGAATTTAATTAATTAAAAAATTAAAGCATTTAAGACAATCAAACTGAAGAAAGTCCTGTTTTTTATAACTTTCATTGTGTCCACCTTGTTTTCATATTTTAACAGAAAACAAGGTAGAAATCTATAAGAGTTATAGAAAACAAGGAAACCATGTTTTATATGAGAAAATAACTGATATTGAATCAGAGTTGTATTGAATACTTGAACTAAACTAATACAGTGATGATGAGAAAAAATATTATGGTTTTCAAATATTTGACAAAGTCACAGCAACTTTAGATGAAAATGATCTTTATGAGATTATAATTATAAATTATGCAAGAATTTATAGTCTGATATTGAATATTATAGGAAAATTTAAAAAAAAAAAAATTCAGCAGATTATCTTGATTGTTGTTTTTTATGAAGAAGGATCAAGAAAAAAGAAAGAGGACTATAAAGAATAAGAGGAAGACAGCCATTGTCTTTATGATCCCCTATAATCAAGAAAATGGAAGAAGCAAGATAGGCAAACATAAAAGAAAGGATGGTGATCATCATTATAGACATAAAGATGATAACCAATATAATGATGATTTTATTTTTAAGATAGATGAGCCCATATCTATATATGAATCCAATGAATAATCTTATTACTTATCACTTAGAAAGGGAATTATGATAAGAAAAAGTACTAAATATCAACTTTTCCAATATTAGAAAGTGAACTTGAAATATAACCCCAATTTACAACACTAGGCCTTTGGGTGTTTAGTTTCAGTTAATGTCATTTCAATTAGTCTTAATTTTCAAGAATCTAATCCTAATATTAAGCAAAATATGGCTATATTTGATTCCTGTAATATTTTTTATATGACTTTATTAAAATTTATTAATTTTGTATTTCCCATGTTGTTATTTTATATATTAACTAGTAATTCTAATAAGAAGTAGTTCACTAACTTCAATAATGAAAAACTGTTACCACCAATATGTTATATCTTATGGTAACCTACATAGTGACTATGTAAAATTATTTTCTATTAATATTAAAACAGCATACAGTTCACTGGATATATTTGGGTCTTATGAAAAGTGTAAAGAACCTTATAGAAAGAATAATAATTTTCTATTTGAGGTTATACACTAAAATATAAGGTGTGTGAAAAAGTTCTTGCTGTTTTTCCCGATAATCCTATAATTCTTCCCTTCATTTCGTCAAATAATTGGTATTAAATTTATCGTTTAATCTTCTCGGCATTTTAAAGGATTTTAACAGATATTTAACTAAATACGCACAATTAAATTTATTATCCACCACTACTCATCACAATATGATTGTATCTTCCTTCCAAAAGTGTTAAATTAAACATTATCCATAATCCTATAATTCTTCCCTTCGTTCCGTCAAATAATTGGTATTAAATTTATCGTGTAATCTTCTCGGCATTTTAAAGGATTTTAACAGATATTTAACTAAATACGCACAATTAAAACAAATGGCGCTTACGCTGTTACGAGATTTTAGCAGACGATGTTTTCCAGACACCGCGTTTCTTGCTAAATGACGTAGAACGAAGAGTTTTCGTTTGGCATTGTTATGCTAATAGTTATTTGTTTATTATTATATATTATTTCAAGTTATTCGATTGAAAGTATTAAAAATATATATACGACAATGAAACGCCCGTTATTCGACATTATTATGCATTATTAGGCGCGGTTTCCACTGTACGATTTCGTCCAGCAAAACGGATCCGTATAGCCGGTATCCTAGCAACGGCCCGTTTACGGACAGCAAAATCACGGAACGGATCGACTAGACCTCTATCCTACTTTCTGCTGGATACGGATCCTTACGGATTGACGTCACCGATTCGATAGCCAATAAGAAACTACTTTGTTGTAAACGAGAGCTTTGAAAAACATGGCGGTAAACGACGAAATACTTATAAATTTGGTTGGTGAAAACGTTTGTCTTTACGATAAATCCCGAAAAAAATATCACAACAAAATATTAAAAAATAATACTTGGGATAGAATAACGGACCAACTTAAACAAGATGGTAAGTTCACGAACAGAATACAGTACAGCTAATCGAATTGGTCTTGTGCACGTGTTCATTCTTGCTTTATAAAATATTATTTAGTTTTAGAATAACAAAGCGTTTATTATCCACCACTACTCATCACAATATGATTGTATCTTCCTTCCAAAAGTGTTAAATTAAACATTATATTTATCAAAATCATAGATTTGATCGAAATAGATATAACAACCTCTTTCTCCATCTTGAAATAAATTTTTTCTATCGACGTATTTGATTGGTTTATTTTTACAACATTCGTTATTGGCTACTTCGACACGACGTTTTAAAAGTTACGGATCCGTTATACGGCCTATGTGAGCACATAAACGTTTTGCTGTTCGAAATCGGAAGCTACTGGACGGCGTCGTGCTGGACGAAATCGTACAGTGGAAACCTCGCCTTAATGTCTACTTCGCTGATTCCGTCATATTTGACGTCGTGACATAATTTTTCACGCCGACGCGGTATAGTGGCGATTTACTTTTATTCTCGACTGTACTTTTATTAAAAATAGTATGCTATATAGGTGATGCCGCGCTGCCGCATGCTACGAGACACGTCTTCCACCTGCAGGTGATTTATTTTGCCCATAAAATTTGCGTAATTGTAGCTACGTTTTTAAATATGGAATAACCAAAACGATTTTTGGAATTTTGATTTGAATGTTAAGCATTTATTAATACAATATATGGTGCATATTTATAGTGGATGAACGCTATTATGTTCAGAGAGATAGGAAGAGGAATCGCCCAGCTCCTCCAGTAAGATATTTCTTAATTTAAAAAGTTGAAGTGTTATTTGCTACTCTAATTTAGCTTCAATTATAATTAGAAAAAATATTATATTTAAAAGTATGCTATATAGGTGATGCCGCGCTGCCGCATGCTACGAGACACGTCTTCCACCTGCAGGTGATTTATTTTGCCCATAAAATTTGCGTAATTGTAGCTACGTTTTTAAACATGGAATAACCAAAACGATTTTTGCAATTTTGATTTTAATGTTAAGCATTTATTAATACAATATATCGTGCATATTTATAGTGGATGAACGCTATTATGTTCAGAGAGACAGGAAGAGGAATCGCCCAGCTCCTCCAGTAAGATATTTCTTAATTAAAAAAGTTGAAGTGTTATTTGCTACTCTAATTTAGCTTCAATTTTAATTAGAAAAAATTATTATATTTCCCACTAATAAATACTTATGTTCAATATTATTAGCTACCATCGCCTTTCCGACTTAGTTGGGAATGTGCTCAATATTTGGATTGTTTGCTCTATATGGAACAGCATTATTATCAGTGGCTGAGTCTTTCTCCAGAATATCAAATGCTCACTGACGAAAATAAGGTACATATACCGTGTATTGTATTTAAAATAATTAAAATATATTTTTCATGGAACACAGATTTTCCAATTTTCTCCTGGCAGCGTTTTTATTTTACAAAAAATAATCTAAAAATATATTAATTGCTGTTTTTAGACTCTTTTGAGAAAGAGAAGCTTCTATAGGGGAACAGCATTGCAATTAATGGAGAGATCAATGTTTGCCCATGATGTTTTATGGCTTCATAATTGTTTCTGGGATCCATTTACTTGCAACATTCCACCTCTTCGATCTTCTGCTGTGCTGATTTTGAATTTTGTAATAGATTGTAGAGATTTTAGCATCAGTCAGGACCAATTTCAGTTTTTAAAAGTTAAGTTGGCTTTAAAAGAAGGTAAGATATAATTTTGATTATTATAATTTCTTTTTAGTTAAAGTAAATTCTTAGTTATCCATGTAGATGTTGTTATGGAAGGCGGGGACAATATACCTCTCGATCTTTACGAACGGCTAGATATTATTGAAGCTGATTTGAAGCTACGACACAAAGATGGTGATATTCATTTACGTGATGAGGAAGAAATAAATATTATTTTGCAGAGTCGGTAAATTATCGTTTTTCTCCTCGTTTTGTTTGCTTTATTCTTTTCAACATTTTTTTTTTTTTAAATTAATTTAATAAGTAATAGAATTATTTTATTGTTTTATTATTTCATTTTTTTATTATTCACTTTTATATTAGCATTTTTATATAAAATTGTCTATATAAATATATAGAAAATAATCCCATTTTATTTTTATATTTTAGATTATTTGTATATGCAGTATTTCCAGACAGATATGAATTTCCTGAGCACACTATTGTTCTCTTACCACAACAAGAACAAGCTGGAGCACATGGTCAGGAACAAGAGGAACGTTTCCGCCGCCTTCGACTAAGAGAAGAAAGGGAACAAGAGGAACGCTTACGCCTGCTTCAACTAAGGGAAGAAGAAGAAAGGGAACATGAACAATTGGGCAGACCTCAACTAAGGGAAGAAGAAGAAAGGGAACAAGAGGAACAATTGCGCAGACCTCAAATAAGGGAAGAAGAAAGGGAACAAGAGGAACGCTTGCGACGTCTTCAACTAAGGGAAGAAGAAGAAAGGAAACAAGAGGAACAATTCCGCAGACCTCAACTAAGGGAAGAAGAAGAAAGGGAACATGAACAATTGCGCAGACCTCAACTAAGGGAAGAAGAAGAAAGGGAACAAGAGGAACGCTTGGGCCGTCTTCAGCTAAGGGAAGAAGAAGAAAGAGAACAAGAGGAACGCTTGCGCCGTCTTCAGCTAAGGGAAGAAGAAGAAAGGGAACATGAGGAACAATTGCACAGACCTCAACTAAGGGAAGAAGAAGAAAGGGAACAAGAGGAACGCTTACGCCTGCTTCAACTAAGGGAAGAAGAAGAAAGGGAACATGAACAATTGCGCAGACCTCAACTAAGGGAAGAAGAAGAAAGGGAACAAGAGGAACGCTTGGGCCGTCTTCAACTAAGGGAAGAAGAAGAAAGGGAACATGAGGAACAATTGCGCAGACCTCAATTAAGGGAAGAAGAAGAAAGGAAACAAGAGGAACAATTCCGCAGACCTCAACTAAGGGAAATGTAATAAAATATTTATCCCAGTGATAACTGCTTTCTTAGCTCAAACAAAAATCCTCATTAAATTTCAACATTTATATTATCTATTTAATGTTTCACGTGTAATTCTTAACACTTCATATATAAAAGTTGCGAAAGATCTTATTCATTTAGATATTATTTTTTTAAATTGATGATTAGCCTATAATTCTAATATTTGCATTAGTTTATCGCTCTTTAATCCTGTTAACACCTCGAGATCAGAAGTTGAACTGCAAAAGATTTCGACATTTGAACAGAATTTTTCTACAGACTGAAATGTCTAGACTTTATAGTAAATTGTCATGTCATTTCTACGAAAATCAAAGTGCATTACCAACTATATTACCGTATAAATAGAAATATTGTCGTATTCTCTTTTTAGTCCTAGCCTATTATTATCTTTTCAGTTTTGATTTATAATTCAAATAAATTCACAGCTTTCAAACAACATTGCAGCCTTTTTTTAACTTTTTTAATTTTCTTTAAATGCATTTCGAGTAACAATTCAAATATTGCTGTACCCCTCCTCAGTAATCTATATAATAATAAAAGACTTCACTTTTTACAATTTTCTTGTTTCTTTCAGAAACATTTTATTTAAACTATTTTAAATTATTCTTATACATTAATTTTCCCATAAACTTCAATAATTTCTTAATTACTTTCCAAACTTTACATTCCACTCTTAAATAATTTTAAATAATCTCTAATTTAACTTTAATTGGAATTATAAATCAAAGATAAAAGGAAATATTATTTAGATATGCATCGCACAAATAATTGCGTAAGAATTTAAAATCCAAATTACTTCAAAGCTTATGGTTGATATGTATATCAGATATTTTATTTTACACAACAAAATAAACACAGATGATGGGTATAACATATTTTATTTTGCACAACAAAATAAATATTCCTCAAGACATTTTGAGGATTAATTGCAACTAATAAAATATAACAAAAAATGTAAAATATAGCATATGGTTAAACAGTAATAAAAATATGATAACAAACAATAATAAAAATTGTCATTAACGTCAATACTTTGTCCAAAAACCTCCATTTTCAATAACCCGAGTCATTCTTTTCGGCATGCTCTCCACCAAAATTTGACATTTCTCGGATTACCGGAAATGTTTCTATTTCAAACAAATTTCTTCCCATAATTCGTCCGGTGTGCTTTCTGTTAATGTAGGTGTGGTTAAATTCGCCCACAATTTTTTAATTGGATTAAGATCAGCCGCTGTAGCTGGCCAGTCGATTGTCTTTACATATTGTAGCCGTATGAATTGGAGACCACAAAATACACCATCTCATCTCCAACATCTGCAGTGCAGGCACGAGAGAATTTTCGAAAATATCGATATATTAGATAGCCATAAGGTTCCCATCAATTCGGACTAGCTCACCTGGTCCAGCGGCAGTCATCCATCCCCACAAATCTGTAACGATAAAAATGTTTTATTTTAAATATGCAAAAAATTCTATGACAAAATAGATTGATATCTGTAGGTAATAAATATCAACGTTTAAGACTCATTTATATATTGATATTAGAAGTAATGTGTATCGAAAACCTGTTTACTTATTTTTACTTGAAATATGGGTTTCTTAATTTGTCTTATTTGCACGGTTATTATAAAATATACATAACAAACTAATAAATGACATACTGTATAATCCTGGATGCTATTGGACGACTTTTCCAAAATTACTCAATGAACATGAAAAAGCATTTATAATCAGAAAACAGATTATGTATAAACTTATATATGTAAACTTATATAAATTAATCTCGAATATGACAATTTCCCCCCGCTTTTCCCCAGTAGCACTTCGTCACAACTATCTCTTTTAGTTGTTTAATGCAAAAATTTGTTTGTGTGGTGCTATCACAAACGTTTTGTAAAAATACACGGTAGTAAATTCAAAGTAGCATTATGATGAAAATAATGCTTTATGAAAACAATATCTTTTATTCACAATGAAAAGTGTTGGCAGACATTACAACACGATAGCTATGAGTTTTCACGTAACTTTTTTTATGTTTCAACATTGTCCAAATTAAAATATTTGAAACAAAACTTTCATGCGAGAATTTTTGAATAGCTTCAACGCGAAGGTGTATCTCTCCCCTTCTTCCTATGCAACAAACAACATATCCCCCGTCGCCCTTATCGCTAATTATGTAATATATGGAGCATACCTATCTGTGTTTTCGAATAGCTTAAAACTTGGCCTGACATATTTAGTGAAGGACCTAACCACCGAGGCAACTAAATGTTTTTAAATACCATGCCCTGTTGGATGGGCGTTATGTAATTTAGAATAATTAACCTGTATCATTGCTTTTTTCATAGAAAAAACCTATACACGAATAAAGACATCATTATGAGGAGTTGCACTGCCTGAATTCATTCGCATGTCTAACCTACGCTTTTAAACGTAAGTGGTTGCGAAACAATATCATTATCGTATGTTCACTTCGCTCATTGGTCTTTCATGATAAATACCGAATGAAACTTTGAACTTATTGGCAGATGGTAAAGAATACAGCAATCAATGATTTGCTAGCAGAAAATAGCATGTCGTGATTGGCTATATCCGGAATGACACTACTAAAATGATTCGCTCGTGAAAACTAACACATTTAAACTGTAAAAGAGAAACGTTTTATTTAAATTATCAAAAACACGTGCTCTCTTTCGTCAATCTTTACAATTGGATAAGACATTACCGCAGACGGAATAGAACGGATGTTTTAGGAAGTGTAAATTTTATAAATATTTCTATCAGAAATGACGTAAGATTAATTACGTAGTTAAAATGTTCGCAAAAACGTTTAAAGTTCTGCCCTCTTCTAGAATCACTTAACTGAAATATACATGTAGTATTTTGATTGAGGTTTTTCGCAAAGAGCACGTGATGTTTAAAGTAATCCTCATACAATTTATAACAGATTCTTTTTTTTAATATATGCACACATCTTGTAGTTAAGACCGTTCGTTATTTCCTAGCAATAGCCAGTAAATGCGAGCTTTTTGAAACGAATATCTCTTTACTTAATAATGTCAATGGTTAAGGGCGCTATGTGTTCAATTCACATTCCTACTTGTATGCTTACTTTTGATAAGTATAAATAGTACTATATATTAATTTATAGCGGCAATTGGATTTTTACTGCTTATTTTAATAATAAAACGTATTCTAACCTCTAATACTTTTACTGTATTTGAAAGCATTGGTATGATAATGCATACAGTTCTCCACTGACAGAGATTAGTTAATAAATAAATATATATATAGTAACAGTATATATATATAACAGTGTAAAAGTATAAATACAGTATTTGATATTTAATAAAACTTGATACTAATTCATATAACAGTGAAAATAAATATCTGATGGGTATATGTTGTTATGGAAAGTCTGCTCTGCAAAATTATGGGAAGCATAAGCAAGCTATATTATATTGTGTTTAAATTGTCAGGAAACTATTTTTATAAGATCACTTATAGCAAACTAGTTGCTAGAATAATACATAAGAAATGAAATGCACATATGACTAACTCACCTACAGAAAATCTTCCATTTCTTCTCTTTAGATAAACGTATGGGCTACCATATCTTTTTTCCTTTGGCCGGTGTACCCGGACATCACCAGCTCCGTCACTACAGAAGAATTTTTCATCTGAGAACACTATAGTACTCCAGTCTGAATTGTTTCATTGTTGATACTGATATGCAAATACTATGCGGTCAATCATGTTTCTTGTAGTTGAGTTGTTTTTGGCAGCTCTCCGATCTCTTAAATCTGCTTGGCGTAATCTGTTAACAGAAAATTATGCATGTTTAGTACTTACTGTTTCCGCTATATTAAAATGGATATATCAGTTAAACTATATTATCTTTAATAGTCCATATCGAAATACATTTTTGCGATATATTTGTGTTAAAGTTATATATTTTTTGGACGCTTGGGAAACATCCGTATTCAAGATTGTCGAAGAGCCAGGGCGGGAGGATCCCTCTTCCGCACTGGCTCTTCGACAATCTTGCCGAAAAAGTAACATTTTATAAGATCAATAACTTATTTGTAAAATCTGTAATCTGTTTTATTAAATTTATCATCTGTAATCTATTTTGCAAAAATCAAAATTTCTGCAAGACCTGTCGAAAGATCCCACTTACGCCCTGCCGGCGCGAGTCATATCAATCAATATTTTATTAATAACATAATCCGCATATTAAACTTATCTGTTTACAATTATATTTTAGAACACTACATACCTTTTATTAACAGTGTCTATGGAGAAAGGTAGTGCAGTTTCTGTTTTCATCACCCTGGCTATTTAAAGAGACTGTTTTTGCTAGTTGTCTCATACTTTCAGCTTCTTCGGCTGTTGTCAATCTTGGTCTACCTGCTGATTTCCCTGAAGAACGGACCCTGTTTCTTCATAAAGTTTGCAGATTACAGTTCGTGTGTTTATTTTAAACATTTCGACAATTCGTTTGACATTTTTTCCTTCTTGTCTGTGTCGAACTATTAACTTTCTAATATTATTGTCGATTGGTTTGAGCATAACTGTTGTTGATTATTTTATATATACAGAAAAAAATGAGACTCGTAATCCTTCGCTAAGTCAAAAGAAAATAACTTTCACTCACACCTGTAAGTCACTTTCGAATTACACCATAGGGAGCATTGCATCGACTTATCTCTTGATTACGCGTATAATTATATCGATACTGTGCACCATTTGTGTTACATTAGTAACAAAATAGATTAGTTTATTATTAATAACACAAAAATTCCCTACAGAACAGCCAGAAATCATCTTACTGACAACATATTTGAGCACGTGATGTAAAACTTATCTACCCCCGACGCTAATGTAAAATTTTAATGGAATCGTCCCACACTAAGTGTGTTCGAATGGACGCCTGGAAAAAGCAATCTCTTTGGATTGAAGTAGTGTAAGGAAGCCGAACAACTTTGACCTGTAGGCAAAACTTCATGGACTAGACTGTACATATTTAGTTTGCTGATTTGTTGATTAAGTCTTTAACTACAACTATTTATAATAAACTTTTATAATTATTATTTTCTTGGTAATAAAGAGCCAGTTAAGAACCTACCACATATGTATCTGAAATTAGATTTGGGAATCTTTAGGTACCTCAAATTATGTAATTTTTGACTTATGCTTCACGGTCTCATCTATTATTTAACTCCAGGGTATTACTGTGCATAAAAATGTTAAATCAAGCACTAAATTGTAGAAAATTTTATTTTTAAAACATTTTTGGCTTAAACTAGCGATTTTCAATTTTAAGTTACACATTATATTCATATTGTTTCAAAACTGTTTCAAATGCATCAAATATTATTATATTTTATCATATATTATTTATTATGTTATATAAAAAATATTCTACTATATGAAATCAATACAAAAAATTGATTATATAGCACTTTAAATTGTAATATTTATCATACTAGATATTACTTAAACATCATTTTATGTTCTTTCATTACATTATATTACTCTATTTCAGTGTTATTTTATATTATTTACTTTAGCATTTTATCATATATTATTTTTTCCATATAATACTAATTTATGATAAAATACTACAAAGTAATATAAGATTGAAATAGATTATGATGTAATGTGATGACAAAGAATGGTATAAGTACATGCTTATGTGATATTTAATATGGTATATTACATTTTAAAAATATTATATATAACCTTATTTTTTTATATTTGTTTTATATGGTATAGTATTTTTTATATAAATGTTAATATATGACAATGTAATATGACATTTATATCATATATTTAAAAAGTTTTGAAACAATATAAATAGAATATATAACTGTTAATGCTGAAGATGACTAATTTTTAGCCAAGAAAATTTTGAAAATAAGTGTTTTGCAATTTAGTGCTTGATTTTAACATTAAAATAGATAGATATATTATTAAAATTAATATATATTATTGTCTAATTCTTTTTATGTTCAGTAAAAACTTGGTTTATAATATATTTTTAAAAATTCTTATATTTTGTTATATAAAATTATATTTGTAAAATATAAAATTATTTATGTATTTTTATTGAGTAATAAATACTTGCATAACTTGTTTTGTATACATTTTTTTTCTTTAAAAGTTTTTTAAATGCATTTTAATAATTTGAAAATTATTCTTTATACTGATGATCATAATTATTTAATAAAGTTATAGTAAAAACATTGCCAAAAGGGCAAGATTCGAGATTACCTGCCGCGAGCTTTCATGACGCTGTGCTTATATACATCATTCAGGTACTATACAATGAATTATGTGGCGATGGATTGGACGGCTACGCGGTGCGATGATTTGACCTAGGTACGTCGCGCTACTAATAGATGCAAAAACTCGCGTCAGGTAATCTCGAATCCTGCAGCTAAAAAAATAAATTTTGCTGATGAATTATTAAATATTTCAGTTTTGTTTAAGCTTAAAAATATTCAAGAGTATTTCCTTCAGGAAGTTCATAATTATGAAAAAAATACTTGTCATTCATGCAAAACTCAAATTCTCATCTGATATTCATTTCTTGGGATAATTTTTCTTTTATCTTAGTAATTTTATTACTGTGTTTGGTTATGGGTTTGTAATTTATTTGCTCAATTCTCTCTCAGTGCTATATATATAATTATTTTAATTTTAGTTTAAGATTACTAATAAATGATTGATATTATTAATAGTAATCAGTTATATTTTATTCAAAATACTGAAAAGTTCTGAATAAGATTTGTTAATTCTATTTAAACATGATACATATTTTGTTTATATTATGAATGTTATCATTTCCTTTCATTAATAAGTCATTGATTGCAGTCTAAACATAAAGTTATTGATAAATGATGTACAGTAATAATCGCTAATTCATTGTAACTAATAATCTGTAAATTTTGCATATAAAACTACCAAAGGAATATTGAATACCTGTATTAGCAATACTGAATCATTTATAAAACTAAGGCACGTACGCCATATTTATGCTAAAAAATTTTTATGATGGCATACTAAAACAGATTATTCCAAAATAAAAAATTGCAGCTTATCAATATTATTGAAAATCAAGTTGACCACATAGGAATGGTTGTCATAATCAAATAATAGTTGTAGATGTCTGTTTTTTGGCATAACTATATTCATTTATGTAAAAGAACGTCCGACGAATTCGTATACTGATATCCACCGATGTTTCTTTCGTAGATGAATGACATAAGAGAGATTTTTTTGTCTAAAGTAGAGGGGATTTACATTTTACATTTTCCAAGATGCCTTGACGTTTATTGTATTAAATTGTCAACAACTGTAGATGAATGACATAAGAGAGATTTTTTTGTCTAAAGTAGAGGTGATTTACATTTTACATTTTCCAAGATGCCTTGACGTTTATTGTATTAAATTGTCAACAACTGATCGTATTGCAAGAATAAACAAAATAATAATTTTCTGCTGTAATGAAAGTGCCATATTTACAAAATGGCATGCCTCAGAAAACTGAAATTTTACCGTTTTTACGAGATACGCAAATTTTTAAAGCTTTTTTGCCCTATAATTTCTAAATTTTTAATTTCAGATTTTTCTCTAAGTTTTATGATCATTCGCGTTGTTTTTGCGGATTAAGCAATAGTGTACGCGTCCATCATGATTATACGGTATTCCTTCAATAACACTGGTCATTTCATTAATGAATCGCATATTCCAAAAGACTGGAAAATGGTCGCGTTTACTTCCTCAGAAAAATGGGGTAAGCATTTGAAAAAATAAAATGTGTTTCGTTTGTATTTTTGTACGTCTTTCTCGTAGATGACCCATTCGTGCCAGATTTTCCGGGATGGTTACTGTTTTTGATACATTGTTCCCCATCAGTAAATATACCGGATTTTAAAAACATCTCATTTACAAGATGGAACTTTTTTATTTTTTGAAATTGTCGCGGAAATCGGCTACATGAAATACATTTCATAACACTCAAAATGAAAGTTCAATGCATATAAATCGATATTAAGTCCATGCGCCAATAGTATTTACTGTTAAAATTCTTCAGTTCCAGCTCAATATAGGATGATTTTTAGATTTTGTATTGATATTAATGAAACAATGAATCTGGTAAGCAGGGACGTAACTACGGGTGGGTTAATAAAGCATTTATTAATACATTGTAAGTGTTTTTGAGTCTAATAAATTTTATATTTCTTATTTTCTTCAATTGATTAGTATAAGTTCTAACTTTGTTTTTTTGTCATTTTCAGTCTAACACTTATTTGTTATTTATAGTTGTAATTTTCCGGTTTTGTTTTGCCGGTTAGACGTTAGTTGTTGTTAGATCGTGTTGAATTTAATTAGATTTAAGTTAGAACTTAGGAAAAAGACCTGAGCTCAGGCAGAACTCTGGAATTTGCAGAGTCGCTAACCGTTAGGCTTAGTTATAATTAATAGTATTGCATTCATTCTAACCCGCGACTTTGCAAAGCTACTGTCTTACTAATATGCATGCCTTGTTTTTTTGTCAGATCTTGCTTAACCACAGTTAGAAGAATCTTACTAGATATTACATTTGCATGTGCTTGTCATTCATCATCATTGCATTACATTACACACTATTTCAATGTTGTTTTGTATTACTTTGTAGTATTTTATCATATATTATATATAGTAAAATATGTTTCATATACTGTATATGATGCTAGTAGAAGGTATCATGCTGGACAAAAATTGAATAGCAAGTCGTGATATGGTTCTTTCATCTTCAAGGGAAAGTGCACAAACAATCCACGAAGAGTTATCAGCTGTGTATAGCATGCAATGTTTGTCATATGAGATTGTGAAATAATGGAAACAGGAATTCAAATATAATAGCACTAGCCTACAGGATTAATCCAAGAGAAGGCTGTCCAGCAAGATCATGTTGTCTGTTTGGGGATAGTAAAGTTGTCATATTGATAAATTATTTACAATATGGGTCAGCAATATTGAACACACTACCAGAACTTGATACAAAAGTTACAGGGCAATTATCAAGGAAAAAGATGTGGTTTATTGCCAAAAGATGTATTACTCCTAGCTGACAATGCTCCTGTACACCAAGTGTTACTTTTCTGCACAAATACAGTTATGGAATTTTGCCCCAACCTCTATAATCTCCTGAACTTGCATCTTCAGACTTCCTGTTTTGAAATTTGGAAAAATATTTATGGGGAAGAGTCTTTGATGTGAAGGTCATTACTGCTGTGAGAGTTGATCTGCCTCCAAATCTGCTGACTTCTACAGAGATGGGATTAAACAACTGTTCCACAGGTATGAGAAATGTGGCCCTAGTATGTGAATATGTAGAGGAAGGAGAATTAGAGGTTTACATCTGCATCATGATGTGGGTAAGAATTTTTTGATTTCCCCCTCATATAATGCAGATAGAAATTTGTGAAATATGTAAATTTTATATTCAAATACTGAATTGTTAAACATGTTTAAGATTTGATAAGGATTTTGGCAGAACTTAAATATTCCTATGGCATAATAGGCTAAAATGTAGATTTTAAGAAACCTTTTGATTTTTTTCATTAACGTCAATTTGAAATTTTTTCTTATTAACATTTTTAAAATACTTTTATAATCTGCATTGTTATCAAGAAAATATTACATAATTTCTTTGCATCTCTCTGCTTCTGCACTACTGCAAAACTGTAAATTCAAAACTATAACAAGACTGTAGAAATTACTTTATTTGACAAATGTTTTCAGCCCTCCTTCAGGGCCATCATCAGGCCTAATACTAACTTTTACAAGATGACAAATTTATAAGATAGATTTTTTTTATTCTCCTTGTTTTATCACTGTCATGTATAAACAGGGAGGATAAAAAAACTACCATATAAATTTGTCTTGTAAAAGTTAGTATTAGACTTGATGATGACCTGGAAGGATAGTTGAAAATGTTTGCAGATATTACTTTATTTGACAGTGTTGTTCTAGTTTTGACTTTACTGTATTACATAATTATTTTAAGTATTGCTTTACATGCAGTATAAAATTTTCATGTTATTAAATGTCAAGATAACAGATCATTAGCTAAAATTATTATTTGTGTAGTTAATGCATTATATACTAGAAAAATGATGCAATGGCAAATTATAAATAGCATATATAACTTTTATTAAAACTGTTACTTATAATTTGCCATTGTATTATTTAATATATTATAATTTGTATTACATAGCATTCTGACATTTTTGATCAATTGTAAATTATTCTCAATTAATTTTTATTAATTAGAAAATATAGGATGATTATTTTATATATTCTGGAATACTTATCACTGAATTTAGCCCTTTTTTGTTCTAACTGAACTTCATTTTATGTTAATTGCAGAAAAATTTATTTTAATTTTTATTTCCTATCTTAACTCCCTTTTACTCACAATTGAAAACTGCTTCTATGTTGACTTGAAATGTAGAAAAATTCTTTTCTGTAATTTCATTTAATACTGTATTAGTAAATAAAAGTAAATACATAATTATATTGTTTGTCCTTAATTTCCTTAACTAAATTGTAGGAATGAAAATTATCAAAAAAAAGATTACATGAGTAAATGTGGACACGCAGAACCCGACGGAGTCGGGACTTATGATGATTGTCGGGAATTTGATATTTGTAATTTTTTTTTGTTTGCTTTCCTTTATAAAAATATTTAATTTTGAATAATTGAAATGTTGATAATCATTCCCCAAGTAAGGAGGATACTATTTACGTTCACCCACAGCAAAACGTAGAGTGTCTTGCTATCGTTTTGGCTATTAAATATTTTCAGCCCTATCTATACGGCCGTTCCTTTGAAATACATAGATAGCAGACCATTGCGTTGGTTATTAAATGTTCGAGATCCAAGCTCGCGATTGGCGCACTGGAATCTCCAGTTGCAAGAATATGATTTTAAAATTATACATAAACCAGGAAAAACTCATACAAATGTTGATGCACTTAGTAGAATTCCAATCGGTTCGATTAATGACTATCACCCCATTTATAGTATCGAACAAATCGGGGAACAACAAAAATTAGATCCAAAGTGCAAGGATATAATTCAGAAATTATCACGATCCGATACCTCGGATCCAAGCGATGGATACGCTGATTATTTTTTGGATGGCAATGGTATGCTTTATAGACAAAAACAATGTCAAACGCGTAGAGAGGTATGGCATCAATTGGTAGTACCTAAAGCATTAATAGGATACATTCTAAACATTTTTCATGATGCGCCTATGTCGGGCCATGTTAGTGCAAGAAAGATGCAAAGAAAGTTAGAAAAACAGTTTTATTGGCTGGATATGCATAAGGATGTAAAGAAATACTGTGAAAGTTGTCAGCAATGTGCACTGCGTCGACGTCAGGACAACCGACATCAGGCACCTTTGCAAACTTTCCCAAGATTAACACAAGTATTTGAACGAACTGCTCTAGACATAGTGGGTCCACTTCTAATCACTCGTGAGGGAAATAAATACCTCCTTGTCGTCTTCGTTGATCATTTTAGTCGTTATGCTGAATGCATACCACTACCAGAGATATCGGCAAAAACGGTAGCTAAAGCTTTTGTAGTTAACATAGTTCTCTGACACTCTGCGCCCCAAAAGTTACTCACCAACAAAGAGGCAAACTTCACCTCCAGGGTTATGAGAGAGGTAGCTGAACGTTTAGACATCAAGTGAATACTGACAACAGCTTATCATCCAGCTTGTAATGGTGTTGTGGAACGTCTGAATAAAACGCCGATTGATATGCTGGCGCATTACGTACAGAAAGACCAGACACAGTGGGATGAAATGATTCCATACATAATATTTGCGTATAACACTACGATAAACGTATCCACGAACGAGACTCCCTTTTACCTCTTATATGGTCGCGATCCAATTTACCCTTTCGATATTATCACCAGTCCTAATGCCGCCGTTTACGATGTCGGAGAGAATTTCGTAACTGAACTAAGACTACGATTAAAGGACGCTCACGAATTAGCCCAACAACATTCCCAAGCTGCCGCTAACAAACGAAAAGTATATCACGATAAGAGAACAAAACCTTACAAATTTTCTATAGGAGAGAGAGTTTTCTTGAACCAGACTTACGTTCCGCCCGGATTAAAGAGGAAATTTTACCCTAAATACACCGGTTCCTACCGAATTATTGACGAAACAAGTCCAATAAATTACATAATTGAAGATAAAAATCAAAGAAACGACTTCTGGTTCATGCAAATCGATTAAAACCCGCTATCGCCAGAATGGAATTCGAATCTCCAGATGAGGAGTTGAATTCTACTTCAACACAACCAGACCCTGATTCGAATAGAAGCCCTGAGCCAGAGATCGATCCATGGGATGAATTAATTTTTTCTTCCTTGGGGTCCGAACCTACTTCAACATGCGAGTCTGGTGAGACAGCCATCACTACAGGCGGTCAACCGCAATCCTCTCATAGCTATGCTTTGAGGAGTAGAGGCGCAGTCGAGGAGGAACCATGGATTTCGAACACGACAACGCGTAGCCGTATCCCGCATCGAATAAAGACATAAATTAATGTTAATCAGTTCACAATTAGTACATAAATATAGGTATAGAAAGTTTTCTCGCGACTATAGTAGAAAATTTTTTTTGGGGACAGAAATTTCGATAATAATTTATATGCGATAGAAAGAAAAGGAAACCCACCTTTTGTAATTTATTTACAGATAATGAAGAAAACAGCAACGGGGAATAGAAGAATAATCATAATAATAATCATAACAATAGTCAACGGCATGGCTGACAAGTCAATGCTAAAGAAGGGTGTTGTCTTTGTAAACCAGGGAAATTTCCTTCTCACCACGAGTCACTGGACCCTCGTAGTCGACATAACATTTGGAGAGTACGATTCACAGCTGAAACGATTATGGTGACACTTGGAAGTTCTAAAACGATTCACACAGGAAGCGCAACTGAAAAATAGCGGAAGCTCATTATGGAATTATACGGCTGCTGAGGTAGAGAATTTGGACCGAGCTTTGAAGAGCCAAGATGGAGAGTACAAAGATTTAAAGTCTTTAGTGACTCTAAACACAAATGTCCGAGGAAGACGAGCCTTAATTGATTTAGGGGGAGACATATTAAAATTCCTGTTTGGAACTGCTACCAATAAGGAAGTGGAAAACTTGAACGAAAGAGTTTCACAATTGGAGGCCCGCCAGGATAGTATCGTACATATTTTGGAAGCTCAGGCGACCATCCTAAATGAAACACGTTAGACACAATCGGGCAAAACACTAATAATACAGAATAATTACAAACGGCGATTAAACAAATTAGTGATAGGCTTAGTAAATTGGAACCGCATTTTGGCGCAAACGAGTGCACAATCGCCGACTACTATACGGACTACAAAATCGTCAAGAACACAAGCAATGCCGCGCTACAGATCATCTATATCTCAAAGATATAACAAACGGGGATGGATCCGCCCAACTTATGCCTACACATCACCGCGATATAATTGGCGTTTACAATCTCGGTTGGTTGAACCTCCGACAAACTGGAGAAGACCAACACCTAGATTTTCTGCACCCCAGAACTTCGGCGTATCACGAGGAGGCGAACGATATCGGAACCTGCCTCAGCCGCCACGACGTTTGATGGAGGATCGAGCACGATATGTTCCGCAGCTTAACTTTAAGGGTCAAATTCGAAGTCAAAATCGCAACAGGTCGATATCTTGACTAGGTAGAGATAAATCTACTTCCCAACGATTCGCAAGGCCCAAACAGACCCACCTAAAGCCTTCAGATGCCGCTTTACCCATTAAGGAAAGACGGAAACAAAATAGTAAAGACAAGCAAAGAACTACGGTTCAATTTAAGGGAATGCATGAGTCAAAATTAGCTAGAGATTTGGATCCAATTTGAAATGTATAGTTAATGGCCGACCAATTTACTTAACAATCGACACTGGAGCCAAAGTTACTTTATTATCGAAAACATTTGTAAATAGGCTGGATAAATTTTTATCCTTGTCTCGCGACTCGAATTTTCAGCTACAAAGTGTCACTGGACATCTGATTAGGACATATGGGAAATACGAATTTTCTTTTCAAATTGGTCCGAAATTTTTACACGGGATTAACGAAAGGATAAAACGAAGCGTTATGTCTCACGATCCTAAGACTTTTGAGGAAGCAATACAGATAGCTACACGAGAAGAAATGATAGAACAGGTAGCCGGTAAACCGCCGCGACCATTCATTGGAAAGATCCAGGAACCTAGTGAAACTGAGATTCTTGCTGTTGAGTTAGACACAATCGGGCAAAACACTAATAATACAGAAGAATTACAAACGGCGATTAAACAAGTTAGTAATAGGCTTAGTAAATTGGAACTGCAGTTGGCGCAAACGAGCGCACAATCACCGACTACTCTACGAACTACAAAATCGCAGAGAACACAAGAAATGCTGCGCTACAGATCCTCTATATCTCAAAGACATAACGAATGGGGATGGATCTGCCCAACTTATGCCTACACATCACTGCGATATAATTGGCATTTACAATCTCGGTTGGTTGAACCTCCGACAAACTGGAGAAGACCAACACCTAGATTTTTTGCACCTCAGAACTTTGGCGTATCACGAGGAGGCGAATGATATCGGAACCTGCCTCAGCCGCCACTACGTTCGATGGAGGATCGAGCACGATATGTTCCGCAGCTTAACTTTAAGGGTCAAATTCGAAGTCAAAATCGCAACGGGTCGATGTCTTGACTAGGTAGAGATAAATCTACCTCCCAACGATTTGCTAGGCCCAAACAGATCCAGCTAAAGCCTTCAGATGCCGCTTTACCCATTAAGGAAAGACGTAAACAAAATAGTAAAGACAAGCAAAGAACTACGGTTCAATTTAAGGGAATGCATGAGTCAAAATTAGCTAGAGATTCGGATCCGAATTTGAAATGTATAGTTAATGGCCGACCAATTTACTTAACAATTGACACTGGAGCCAAAGTTACTTTATTATCGAAAACATTTGTAAATACGCTTGATAAATTTTTATCCTTGTCTCGCGACTCGAATTTTCAGCTACAAATTGTCACTGGACATCTGATTAGGACATATGGGAAATACGAATTTTCTTTTCAAATTGGTCCGTTACGGTTCAAACATCTCTGTTATGTCGTCGATCCCCAGATAACAGCTCCAACTGACGGTATATTAGGTCGGGACATAATTACATTACAACATCTAGTAATTTCGTTATACTGTATAACTCCAGAATAATACTAACGAATGGCACACAAGTAAACTTTAAGGGTAAAAGGGTCTACTCAACAGGCCACTGCTAAAGGGTCTACTCAACAGAACACCACGTCTAACAACAGAACCAAATCAAAGGGGAATCAATGGGTCCCTCCAGCAAACTTACAGAAGAGTAACCACTGTGATAGCATGAAAACTGTTTACTTGCTGGAAGACAAAACCATACCACCTATGTCAGAAGTTATAGCGTTAGCAAAGGTCACAGGTATATGACAAGAGGGCCAATTGGGGGTGATAGTCGGAACCTCTTAACACACCAGGATTAATAACAATGGATGTATTGGTCAAAACGAAAGCACGTGGGAAAATACCCGTTAGAATAATGAACGTGACTACAAGGGCAGTAAAGCTGCGAAAACAAGAAACAGTAGGAAAGTTCCTATAGGCGAAGGAAGAAACTGGAGAGGAAACAAGCAGCGAAAGGTCAAAACAAACGGGTGTCACTGCAAATATGTCGCAAAAGGACTTTGGAAATCTTTTTGACTGGACCAAAATGGGAAAGGACAAAAAGAAAGTTATTAGCGCTGCTCTACAAATATCGACATGTTTTCGCGGCAAATAATTATGATTTGGGCTACTGCGACGTTGTTGAGCATGAAATCGATACGGGTACCAGTCCGCCAATTTATTTGCCACCATATCGAATTCCGTACGCACAGAGGGATAGAATGAACGAAATTGTTGGAGAAATGTTAGAAAACAATATTATTAAACACTCAATCGCCTTGGGGCGCACCAACTCTTCTCGTCAAGAAACAGGATGGAACCTATAGGTTTGTAATAGATTATCGAAAATTAAATAGTGCATGTACACAGGACCCATTTCCAATTCCATTTGTTTCGGAAAATCTCAGCCTCAGGAAAAGCAAAATATTTCAGTACGATGGATACACTTTCGGGATTTTGGCAATTACCTCTTGCCCCCAAAAGTCGCCTTCACAACCCCTGAGGGCCATTACGAGTTTCAGCGGATGCCAATGGGCCTTAAGAATGCGCTCGCAAGCTGGCAACATGCTGCAATTCATATTCTGCAAGGTTTAAGGAACAAAATTTGCCTGAATTACCTGGACGACATATTAGTATTTAGCAAAGACTTCGAAAGTCACCTAGAAAGACTGGAATTAGTTTTAAACAGATTAGGTGAAGCAGGGATTAAGTTAAAACCCAAGAAATGCCACTTTTTACAGCGACAAATTAAGTTTTTAGGGCACAAAATTTTCGAGGAAGGTATCAGACCAGATCCTTCCAAGATCGAAAGTGTAGTCAATTTTCCTAGGCCGAAAACAGACTCAGAGGTACGCTCATTCCTAGGACTAACAGGGTACTATAGATGACATATTAATTCCTATGCGAAATTAGCAAAACCACTCACAACATTGTTAAAAAGTAATACAAAATTCAATTGGGATGATGCTTGTGAGCAGGCATTTCAAACTCTTAAGGAAATTCTGATGACAGCACCTTTGCTGCACCCTCCAGACTTCACACAGGCATTTATCTTATCAACAGATGCATCTAGCTATGCTATTGGGGCCATCCTATCACAAAAAGATGAAAGAGGTGAGCTCCCGATCGCCTACGCTAGCCGACAACTAAGACCACCCGAAATCAATTATAGCACAACTGAAAGGGAGTGTCTTGCTATCGTTTGGGCTATTAAATATTTTCGGCCCTATCTACAGTATACGGCCGTTCCTTTGAAATACATACAGATAGCAGACCATTGCGTTGGTTATTAAATGTTCAAGATCCAAGCTCGCAATTGGCGTGCTGGAATCTCCAGTTGCAAGAATATGATTTTAAAATTATACATAAACCAGGAAAAACTCATACAAATGCAGATGCACTTAGAATTCCAATCAGTTCAATTAATGACTATCAACCCATTTATAGTATCGAACAAATCGGGGAACAACAAAAATTAGATCCAAAGTGCAAGGATAGGGCTATTAAATATTTTCGGCCCTATCTACAGTATACGGCCGTTCCTTTGAAATACATACAGATAGCAGACCATTGCGTTGGTTATTAAATGTTCAAGATCCAAGCTCGCGATTGGCGTGCTGGAATCTCCAGTTGCAAGCATATGATTTTAAAATTATACATAAACCAGGAAAAACTCATACAAATGCAGATGCACTTAGAATTCCAATCGGTTCAATTAATGACTATCAACCCATTTATAGTATCGAACAAATCGGAGAACAACAAAAATTAGATCCAAAGTGCAAGGATATAATTCAGAAATTATCTCGATCCGATACCTCGGATCCAAGCGATTGGATACGCCGATTATTTTTTAAATGGCAATGGTATCCTTTATAGACAAAAACAATGTCAAACGCGTAGAGAGGTATGGCATCAATTAGTAGTACCTAAAGCATTAATAGGATACATTCTAAACATTTTTCATGACACGCCTACGTCGCGCCATGTTAGTGCGAGAAAGATGCGAAGAAAGTTAAAAACAGTTTTATTGGCCGGATATGCATAAGGATGTAAAGAAATACTGTGAAAGTTGTCAGTAATGTGCACTGCGTCGACATCAGGACAACCGACATCAGGCACCTTTGCAAACTTTCCCAAGATTAACACAAGTATTTGAACGAACTGCTCTAGACATAGTGGGTCCACTTCCAATCACTCGTCAGGGAAATAAATACCTCCTTGTTTTCGTTGATCATTTTAGTCGTTATGCTGAATGCATACCACTACCAGAGATATCGGCAAAAACGGTAGCTAAAGCTTTTGTAGTTAACATAGTTCTCCGACACTCTGCCCCCCCAAAAGTTACTCACTGACAAAGGGGCAAACTTCACCTCCAGGGTTATGAGAGAGGCAGCTGAAAGTTTAGGCATCAAGCGATTACTGACAACAGCTTATCATCCAGCTTGTAATGGTGTTGTGGAACGTCTGAATAAAACGCTGATTGATATGCTGGCGCATTACATACAGAAAGACCAGACAGTGGGATGAAATGATTCCATACATAATATTTGCGTATAACACTACGATAAACGTATCCACAAAAGAGACTCCCTTTTACCTCTTATATGGTCGCGATCCAATTTACCCTTTCGATATTATCACCAGTCCTAATGCCGCCGTTTATGATGTCGGAGAGAATTTCGTAACTGAACTAAGACTATGATTAAAGGACGCTCACGAATTAGCCCAACAACATTCCCAAGCTGCCGCTAACAAACGAAAAGTATATCACGATAAGAGAACAAAACCTTACAAATTTTCTATAGGAGATAGTTTTCTTGAACCAGACTTACGTTCTGCCCGGATTAAAGAGGAAATTTTACCCTAGATACACCGGTTTCTACCGAATTATTGATGAAACAAGTCCAGTAAATTACATAATTGAAGATATCAAATCAAAGACACGACTTCTGGTTCATGCAAATCAATTAAAACCCGCTATCGCCAGAATGGAATTCGAATCTCCAGATGAGGAGTTGAATTCTACTTCAACACAACCAGACCCTGATTCGAATAGAAGCCCTGAGCCAGAGATCGATCCATGGGATGAATTAATTTTTTCTTCCTTGGGGTCCGAACCTACTTCAACATGCGAGTCTGGTGAGACAGCCATCACTACAGGCACTCAACCGCAATCCTCGCATAGCTATGCTTTGAGGAGTAGAGGCGCAGTCAAGGAGGAACCATGGATTTCGAACATGACAACGCGTAGCCGTATCCCGCATCGAATTAAGATATAAATTAATGTTAATCAGTTCATAATTAGTACATAAATATAGGTATAGAAAGTTTTCTCGCGACTATAGTAGAAAATTTTTTTTGTTTGGGACAGAAATTTCGATGATAATTGATATGCAATAGAAAGAAAAGGGAACCCACCTTTTGTAACTTATTTACAGATAATGAAGAAAACAGCAATGGGGAATAGAAGAATATAGAAGAATAATCATAATAGTAATCATAACAATAGTCAATGGCATGGCTGACAAGTCAATGCTAAAGAAGGGTGTTGTCTTTGTAAACCAGGGAAATTTCCTTCTCACCACGAGTCACTGGACCCTCGTAGTCGACATAACATTTGGAGATTATGATTCACAGCTGAAACGATTATGGGGACACTTGAAAGTTCTAAAACGATTCACACAGGAAGCACAATTGAAAAATAGCGGAAGCTCATTATGGAATTATACGGCTGCCGAGGTAGAGAATTTGGACCGAGCTTTGAAGAGCCAAGATGGAGAATACAAAGAATTAAAGTCTTTAGTGACTCTAAACACAAATGTCCAAGGAAGACGAGCCTTAATTGATTTAGGGGGAGACATTATTAAAATTCCTGTTTAGAACCGCTACCAATAAGGAAGTGGAAAACTTGAACGATAGTTTCACAGTTGGAGACCCGCCAGGATAGTATCGTACATATTTTGGAAGCTCAGGCGACCATCCTAAATGAAACACTTGTTGCTGTTAAAGACAATCGGCGACATCTTCAGATGTTGCTACAAGGCCAAGAACACATCCTTAGAACAATGCACACCTATAGTTACTCACTTTTCTTTGGCACTTCGCTCAGATGTATGGAAAGTGCTATAGCTGAGTTTAGATCACAATTAACAAACTTCGAATGGCAATAGAGGTATTGGAGCAGGGACGCTTAAGTTCATACCTGATACCGAGGAAGGTGCTATTAGCTGCTTTAATCGATATAAACAGTCATCTGCCGACGAATATTTCGCTAATAGAGCCAGTTTGTCCTGATAATTTGTTTAAATATTATCAATGGATTACAGTAACCGCGATTGCTCTCCCAAATATTCTTAGATTATTTGTAAAAATACCTCTAATGAATCCTGATCAATCGTTTGATCTATTTGAAATAGTGAGTTTCCCTGTGTTTTCTCCAACATTAATACTTTTGTCTATTATTAAACAGAATATAATTTTATTGCCTTATCGAGAAATCGCCAGTCCTATATCTTGCTTGACACCTATGAAGTGTTGAAATGCGGTACAGGGAGTGTATCAATCTGCTCTCCGGAAACAGCTATATGGCAGCACCCATATCAAAATTGCGAGTATGCATTGTTTATGGGGGACGAGAGATCAGTTATTCGTCTATGTAATAGACGTCTCGTATCAACACATCCACCTGTATTCAGGCGCATCAGTGACCATGGGACCTCGATCTATTCTACATTTAAAATGCTAAGCTTAGTAATTGAATGTCCCCGACTAATGGGCTCATCATCCCAATCTCAGGTTCTTAAACTAATGGGCACAGATATCTTTTCCCTGCCGAATTCTTGTACAGGACACCTGCCGGGAATAAAATTGACGACCCACTTTCAATCAAAATCTGCTATAAAATTGACAACTAGGACACCTTTCATTTTTCCCATGATTGCCGACATACTGAATAATTCAGAAATAGATATGATTCAAATTTATAATAATTATACAAAACAAGCTATAAGTATTCCAGATCCAGCAACAGATTTATCATTAGATGTCGCGGGAAAAACATTGTAAGACATTAGGTCAGAGATAAACAAACTTAAGCATTCTTCTACAAATGATTATTCAAACGCACCCCGAAATTATTGGAGAGAAATCACATCGGGAACATCTGGGTTATGTATTATCGTCATAGTTATCGTAGTAATAATATTGAGGAAACGTTTAAATTGTAAGTGGGGGAAGCGAAGTCAGATGATTGCCCCTTCGGCCACCGGCGACTTCCATAACCTTGTCCATCATAATATACAACCGGAAGCAATAGAGATGACGGATCTCTCCCCTTCTGAAACGGTCGCAACAACTAAAGAGCATACTAAACATCACGCGCATTCTGATTTGACAATCGCTGAAGAAACCCCTATGCGTATTTAGCATATTTAGCCAGAGTACATACATATTGTTATAACTAATACTCAAAAAAAAAAAGAGTATTAGTTATAATAATATGTATGTACTCTGGCTAAATATGCTAAATACACATAGGGGTTTCTTCAGCGATTGTCAAATCAGAATGCGCGCGATGTTTAGCATGCTCTTGTTTCTCGGACCTCCACGAGGTCCAAGAAACTGAAAGTATAGGATGGCGTCGAAAGGATCAGCTAATTCCACACTCGATCGAACTCCCGCGCTGAAGATAGATACCGGGAGAATGAAATGCTTTAAGATCTCGAGGAGAATCACTAATCAGCAATAATTCGAAAAAAAAAAAAACAAACTCCCGCGCTGAAGATAGATACCGGGAGAACGAAATGCTTTAAGATCTCGAGGAGAATCACTAATCAGCAATAATTCGAAAAAAAAAAAAGGGTAAAAAGGTAAAACCTGGAATTGAATTAACCTCTCATTTCCAATAGAGATCCACGTGGAGACCGACCGTTGGAACTTTGATCTTCCTTTGTTAACGGACATATTGAATTGGAGGTCAACCCTCCTCAAATTTACAAAAATACTTTTACACAGGTTGACCAAATAGATCGACCATCAGCAGATATATCCTTAAAAATAGCCGAAACCCTGCACGATATTAAATCGCATATTGATAAACTTAAACGGCAATATCCAGTGAATATCTGAGCAAGACACCACACTATTTTAAAGAAGGAACTTTGAGAATGTCCAGGCCACTACTGATAATTCTTTGTTTTGATTCTGCTCTATAGAAAGCGCAGGCGTGGTACTTGTGAATGTTGCGTCGATGACCCGGGGCAGTAACGGTCACTTCTCTACCACCCGAGCCAACAACGGCCAGGTGTTCAGCTTCCACATGTGCTTTCAGGAATTTGGACAAAACGACGACAAAAATAGGTTGACAACAAGAAAGGATGGAGGGAATTTAATCACTTTCCCTAAATATTAGTGCAAGAATGGAGAAACCGCTGGAATCACGTGTGTCTTCCGATCTCTCCCTTATACTGGAGACACCTTTGCACATTTAATTGCCTCTATTGCTATAGATTCACTCCCTCAAATGAATATATAGACATATACTTACCGATTGTCTATTAGACGTTTATTTTAATATATAATAAAAATACATTAGTACAATTTATACTCATACATGGCTTGATTATTTCCTCTTAACACGCGACACCTATACAAGGAAAAAAAGTGTAGAGACGTAAACAAAGGCTCAATAAGGCCAATGTCTCAACATTAGCTCCACATTGGTGTCAGATAGATAACATAAAATGAAAATATGTTAAGAGAATAAAATAAAATATATTTAGGAAAGGATTCAAAATAAAATAGGTACGAAAGAAAGATCATTAATTGCTTGTGCCTTATTTCATTAAGGGAAATAACTTTATATTTTATACCAATAATGGTAATTATAATGTTGAAAGGCTGCGAAGTCTTTACCGCGATCGCTCTCATAACCACATAGGTGCTAAGGTCAGCGACCTTGATATACACACGTCGTACCAATTTCCAGCCGGAAGAGTGACATGCATGTGCCTCTCCGCACCAAAAGCGAATAGAGAGAGAACAATTTTTTTTTATATATAAGATATTTAAGAAAGGATTACTTTTAAGAGAATAAAATAAAATATATTTAAGAAAGGATTCAAAATAAAATAGGTACGTAAGAAAGATAATGAAATAAGGCACAAGGAATTAATGAAATAAAATAAGAATACGATAGTATAAATCGAAATAAAGAATTAATAAAGGGAAATAACTTTATATTTTATACCAATAATGGTAATTATAATGTTGAAAGGCTGCGAAGTCTTTACCGCGATCGCTCTCATAACCACATAGGTGCTAAGGTCAGCGACCTTGATATACCTACGTCGTACAATTTCCAGCCGGAAGAGTGACACGCGTGTGCCTCTCCGCACCAAAAGCGAATAGAGAGAGGAGAACAATTTTTTTTATATATAACAGGAATAAGACTAACTTTGTAAATTAATCCCTACTTCCCTTACAAATACTAATACTTTATTTTTTTTATATTATTATTTTTTGTTTGTGTTACAACCTGATCCTTAGACTGCGATTATACTTCTCTATTTACAGCATATATTACTTTTTTTGTTTGTGTTACAACCTGATCCTTAGACTGCAATTATACTTCTCTATTTACAGCATTAACAGATATGGCAGCGTCTCAAGAAAATAGTACGGTTATATTACTTTTTTTTGTTTGTGTTACAACCTGATCCTTAGACTGCGATTATACTTCTCTATTTACAGCATTAACAGATATGGCAGCGTCTCAAGAAAATAGTACGGTGGCCACGAGAGTGTTGACCGTTGAATTCATGACCAACAAATTGACAACGGCATACGAATGTCCCGTATGCTACGGCATCTGCAGACCTCCAATCCGCACCTGCGAGGCAGGACATATCGTTTGTTCTTCTTGTTACGAACGAGTGAGCAACAGATGTCCTACTTGCAGGGGTTACCTGGGGAATACCCGGCACACACTGCTCGAGGGACTCTCGGAGATTGTTATATACCCATGTCAAAACACTCCTGCGAGATGCACTGTCGTCGACCTTTTATCCAGACTCCGAGTGCACGAAGACCAGTGCATCTTTCGTCCGTGCCTCTGCCCCTACCACGAAATCTTATGCCGATGGGAAGGAGGTATGGACGAGTTTTTGGATCACTTGAGTCAAGAGCACTCGGAGTCTATCTTCGTCAAGGGGAAAAAGGTCCTATTAACAATCACACCTACAGATCTCATTACCCTCAGACTTGGATAGCAATATCCTTTTGTTTCGGGGACTGTTTTATTGTCAACATTCGTAAACACATTATTGATGGCGAACCCCGAGTAGATATCCTCGTGCAGCTTGTGGATTATCAGGAGGCTGCGGATCAGTATAAATGCACAGTAGCAACCCGGTACACACTGCTCGAGGGACTCTTGGAGATTGTTATACACCCATGTCAAAACACACCTGCGGGATGCACTGTCGTCGACCTTTTATCCGGACTCCGAGTGCACAAAGACCAGTGCATCTTTCGTCCGTGCCTCTGCCCCTACCACGAAATCTTATGTCGATGGGAAGGACGTATGGACGAGTTTTTGGATCACTTGAGTCAGGAGCACTTGGAGTCTATCTTCGTCGAGGGGAAAAAGGTCCTATTAACAATCACACCTACAGATCTCATTACCCCTCAGACTTGGATAGCAATATCCTTTTGTTTCGGGGCCTGTTTTATTATCAACATTCGTAAACACATTATTGATGGCGAACCCCGAGTAGACATCCTCGTGCAGCTTGTGGATTATCAGGAGGCTGCGGATCAGTATAAATGCACAGTAGCAATAAAAACTACCATCAAAATGATCACTAACGAATTACCCATAATGGGAATTCAACACAAGATCTCCCGTCTATGGGAGAATAACATGGGCACCCGTATTAGGGAGGATGATCTGTTCCAATTACCACAGAACAACATCTTGGTCATGGTAATTACGATTTCCGAGAATCTAAAACCACCAAGGGCCTCCTGAAATACAGGGGAAAACGATACAGAGGTGACAACTCTAGGCTGGTACATTTGCATGTGATCAATTCTATTAATTTTCAATCACTACGTTATAACGACATTAAGCTAATGAAATCTAATTGCGATCATACGACTGATTATGCCTTCTACCATCTTTTCCCTTTCCCCACAGATTCGATTTAGAAAATGCAGAGAGAAGATAGCTGGGATGATTGGACGGACACTTCAGATGCGCCAGCCTACCCCAAGCCAACGCCGCCGATACACATGACTGACACGACGGACTCCGCAGAGGCAGTCCGTGAAGTGGACGCCTCCTGCGTAAGATGCGCAGTAATGCTGGCAAGAGTCAGACGAAAGGAACTGCACAATAAAACGATGAAGTTTGCTGTGCTACTTCCCATGGGAGCAAGGTGTTCCCTGAAAACCAGCTTGTTAGTATCATCGCTTAATGCAAGTGCAGGATCATTTCCCCTTTCTTCAATGTCCGCTTCTAGGAAAAAAGATGGAATCCCCTCCAGTTCGAACAGGGCGAATGATTGAAACGGAAGCTGCCCTTCAAGACATGAACTTGAACAACTCTCACTGGAGTCTCAGAGAATCTTGGCTACTGCCCGATAGACCGGGAGAGAGAGATTCCCTCGGCTCACGGGTTCTCTTAAGGGCCGGACGCGGCCGAGCATTTATCAATCCTAACCAGCATCATTAATTTTTTTTGTTTGTTTTTTTTGCTGCATTTTGAATACTACAATATAATTAGCTTAATTTTTTTTTATTTTTATTTACCTATTTGCTTATAATCATATATATATTTTGTATTTAATAGAAAATCTTTTCTACTATTTGTTTTATATATATCCAAATGCTATTAATGTAAACCTTTTATTTTCTTTCCTTGTCAATAAATATTTTGATTTGTTTACACTTATAAAACTTATAGTTTCCTTTCATAAGATACATCTGAAAGGTCAGTTCACATCCTCGTGTTTATCCGAAAGAAAGCGTTGAGTACTGGAGAATGAATTCAAACCGCGTGCATTGCCAGTAATATTATCCATATGCATTCACGCACCATTTGTAATTTTAATATGTATCTTTATTTTTATTGTTGTTGTTATTAATTTTCTATCGGATTTGCGCAATACGCTTCCTGATACGAACCGATTCGTGTAAATTTTCTTGTTAGGAGAGAGAGAGAGTTTAATTTACACCAACGTTTATCAGGAGGATGAATACATTATTATGTAAATTTTAGATTTAAGGTCGCGTACACACTAGATTTGTGCAATACGCTTCCCGATACGAACCGATTCGTGTAAATTTTGTTGTTAGGAGAGAGAGAGATTTTTATTTTCTTATTTGCTTATAATCATATATATATTTTGTATTTAATAGAAAATCTTTTCTACTATTTCATGATCGCTCTCCCAAATACTCTTAGATTATTTGTAAAATACCTCTAATGAATCCTGATCAATCGTTTGATCTATTTGAAATAGTGAGTTTCCCTGTGTTTTTCTCCAACATTAATACTTTCGTCTATTATCAAACAGATTATAATTTTACTGCCTTATCGAGAAATCGACAGTCCTATATCTTGCTTGACACCTATGAAGTGTTGAAATGCGGTCCAGGGAGTGTATCATTCTGCTCTCTGGAAACAGCTATATGGCAGCACCCATATCAAAATTGCGAGTATGCATTGTTTATGGGGGACGAGAGATCAGTTATTCGTCTATGTAATAGACGTCTCGTATCAACACATCCACCTGTATTCAGGCGCATCAGTGACCATGGGACCTGGATCTATTCTACATCTAAAACGCTAAGCTTAGTAATGGAATGTCCCCGACTAATGGGCTCATCATCCCAATCTCAGGTTCTTAAACTAATGGGCACAGATATCTTGTCCCTGCCGAATTCTTGTACAGGACACCTGCCGGGAATAAAATTGATGGCCCACTTTCAATCAAAATCTACTATAAAATTCACAACTAGGACACCTTTAATTTTTCCCATGAGACATACTGAATATGACTGAATAATTCAGAAATAGATTTGTATAATTATTATAAATTTGAATCATAACAAGCTGTAAGTATTCCAGATCCAGCGACGGATTTATCATTAGATGTCGCGGGAAAAACATTGCAAGACATTAGGTCAGAGATAAACAAACTTAAGCATTCTTCTACAAATGATTATTCAAACGCACCCCGAAATTATTGGAGAGAAATCACATCGGGAACATCTGGGTTATGTATTATCGTCATAGTTATCGTAGTAATAATATTGAGGAAACGTTTAAATTGTAAGTGGGGGAAGCGAAGTCAGATGATCGCCCCTTCGGCCACCGGCGACTCCCATAACCTTGTCCATCATAAGATACAACTGGAAGCAATAGAGATGACGGATCTCCCCCCTTCCAAAACGGTCGCAACAACTAAAGAGCATGCTAAACATCGCGCGCATTCTGATATGACAATCGCTGAAGAAACCCCTATGCGTATTTAGCATATTTAGCCAGAGTACATACATATTGTTATAACTAATACTCAAAAAAAAATTTTTTTTAAGAAAATTAAATACATTTAATAGTTAATCTCGTATTCGCTTATTGACAACGCATATATAAATATATATATATATATCCAATTTTTTTTGGTTAAGCTAGTTTAAAAATATATCGGTACACGTTCACCGATTAAAGCTGGTGATAACTCGCGTGGAGGTCCGAGAAACTGGAAAGTATAGGATGGCGTCGAAAGGATCAGCCAATTCCACACCCGATCGAACTCCCGCACTGAAGATAGATACCGGGAGAACGAAATGCTTTAAGATCCCGACGAGAATCACTAATCAGCAATAATTCGAAAAAAAAAGGTAAAAAGGAAATTAATACAAAGAATATTTACCTGGAATTGAATTAACCTCTCATTTCCAATAGAGATCCATGTGGAGACCGACCGTTGGAACTTTGATCTTCCTTTGTTAACGGACATATTGAATTGGAGGTCAACTCTCCTCAAATTTACAAAAATACTTTTACACAGGTTGACCAAATAGATCGACCATCAGCAGATATATCCTTAAAAATAGCCGAAATCACCCTGCACGATATTAAATCACATATTGATAAACTTAAACGACGATATCCAGTGAACATCTGAGCAAGACACCACACTATTTTAAAGAAGGAACTTTGAGAATGTCCGGGCCACTATGATAATTCTTTGTTTCGATTCTGCTCTATAGAAAGCGCAGCCGTGGTACTTGTGAAGGTCGCGCCGATGACCCGGGGCAGTAACGGTCACTTCTCTATCACCCGAGCCAACAACGGCCACGTGTTCAGCTTCATGTGCTTTCAGGAATTTGGACAAAACGACGACAAAAATAGGTCGACAACAAGAAAGGATGGAGGGAATTTAATCACTTTCCCTAAATACTAGTGCAAGAATGGAAAGACCGCTGGAATCATTTGTGTCTTCCAATCTCTCCCTTATACTGGAGACACCTTTGCACATTTAATTGCCTCTATCGCTATAGATTCACTCCCTCAAATGAATATATAGACATATACTTACCGATTGTCTATTAGACGTTTATTTTATTATTGATAGTATATATATATATAATAAATACATTAGTACAATTTATACTCACATGGCTTGATTATTTCCTCTTAACACGCGAAACCTATACAAGGAAAAAAAGTGTAGAGACGTAAACAAAGGCTCAATAAGGCCAATGTCTCAACATTAGCTCCACATTGGTGTCAGATAGATAACATAAAATGAAAATATGTTAAGAGAATAAAATAAAATATATTTAGGAAAGGATTCAAAATAAAATAGGTACGAAAGAAAGATCATTAATTGCTTGCGCCTTATTTCATTAAGGGAAATAACTTTATATTTTATACCAATAATGGTAATTATAATGTTGAAAGGCTGCGAAGTCTTTACCGCGATCGCTCTCATAACCACATAGGTGCTAAGGTCAGCGACCTTGATATACACACGTCGTACCAATTTCCAGCCGGAAGAGTGACATGCATGTGCCTCTCCGCACCAAAAGCGAATAGAGAGAGAACAATTTTTTTTATATATAAGAGGAATAAGACTAACTTTGTAAATTAACCCCAACTTCCCTTACAAATACTAATACTTTATTTTTTTTTTATATTACTTTTTTTGTTTGTGTTACAACCTGATCCTTAGACTGCAATTATACTTCTCTATTTACAGCATTAACAGATATGGCAGCGTCTCAAGAAAATAGTACGGTGGCCACGAGAGTGTTGACCGTTGAATTCATGACCAACAAATTGACAACGGCATACGAATGTCCCGTATGCTATGGCATCTGCAGACCTCCTATCCGCACCTGCGAGGCAGGACATATCGTTTGTTCTTCTTGTTACGAACGAGTGAGCAACAGATGTCCTACTTGCAGGGGTTACCTGGGGAATACCCGGCACACACTGCTCGAGGGACTCTCGGAGATTGTTATATACCCATGTCAAAACACTCCTGCGAGATGCACTGTCTTCGACCTTTTATCCAGACTCCGAGTGCACGAAGACCAGTGCATCTTTCGTCCGTGCCTCTGCCCCTACCACGAAATCTTATGCCGATGGGAAGGAGGTATGGACGAGTTTTTGGATCACTTGAGTCAAGAGCACTCGGAGTCTATCTTCGTCAAGGGGAAAAAGGTCCTATTAACAATCACACCTACAGATCTCATTACCCTCAGACTTGGATAGCAATATCCTTTTGTTTCGGGGACTGTTTTATTGTCAACATTCGTAAACACATTATTGATGGCGAACCCCGAGTAGATATCCTCGTGCAGCTTGTGGATTATCAGGAGGCTGCGGATCAGTATAAATGCACAGTAGCAATAAAAACTACCATCAAAATGATCACTAACGAATTACCCATAATGGGAATTCAACACAAGATCTCCCGTCTACGGGAGGATAACATGGGCACCCGTATTAGGGAGGATGATCTGCTCCAATTACAACGGGGAGACATCTTGGACATGGTAATTACGATTTCCGAGAATCTAAAACCACCAAGGGCCTCCTCAAATACAGGGGTAAACGATACAGAGGTGACACAACTCTAGGTTGGTACATTTGCATGTGATCAATTCTATTAATTTTCAATCACTACGTTATAACGACATTAAGCTAATGAAATCTAATTGCGATCATACGACTGATTATGCCTTCTACCATCTTTTCCCTTTCCCCACAGATTCGATTTAGAAAATGCAGAGAGAAGATAGCTGGGATGATTGGACGGATGCTTTATACGTGCCGGCCTACCCCGAGCCAACGCCACCGATACACACGACAGACACAACGGACTCCGCAGAGGCAGTCCGTGAAGTGGACGCCTCCTTCGTAAGGTGCGCAGTAATGCTGGCAAGAGTCAGACAAATGGAACTGCACAATAAAAAGATGAAGTTTGCTGTGCTACTTCCCATGGGGGCAAGGTGTTCCCTGAAAACCAGCTTGTTAGTATCATCGTTTAATGCAAGTGTGGGATCATTTCCCCTTTCTTCAATGTCCGCTTCTAGGAAAAAGATGGAATCCCCTCCAGTTCGAACAGGGCGAATGATTGAAACGGAAGCTGCCCTTCAAGACATGAACTTGAACAACTCTCGCTGGAGTTTCAGAGAATCTCGGCTACTGCCCGATAGATCGGAAGAGAGTGATTCCCTTTGCTCTCGGGTTCTCTTAAGGGCCGGACGCGGCCGAGCATTTATCAATCCTAACCAGCATCATTAAATTTTTTTTTGTTTGTTTTGTTTTGCTGCCTTTTGAATATTACAATATAATTAGCTTAAATTTTTTTTTTATTTTTATTTACTTATTTGCTTATAATCATATATATATTTTGTATTTAATAGAAAATCTTTTCTATTATTTGTTTTATATATACCCAAATGCTATTAATGTAAACCTTTTATTTTCTTTCCTTGTCAATAAATATTTTGATTTGTTTACACTTATAAAACTTATAGTTTCCTTTCATAAGATACATCTGAAAGGTCAGTTCACATCCTCGCGTTTATCTGAAAGAAAGCGTTGAGTACCGGAGGACGAATTCAAACCGCGTGCATTGCCAGTAATATCATCCATATGCATTCACGCACCATTTGTAATTTTAATATGTATCTTTATTTTTATTGTTGTTGTTATTAATTTTCTATCAGATTTGTGCAATACGCTTCCCGATACGAACCGATTCGTGTAAATTTTGTTGTTAGGAGAGAGAGAGTTCTAATTTACACCCACTAAATGTTTATCAGGAGGATGAATACATTATTATGTAAATTTTAGATTTAAGGTTGCGTACACACTAAAATGAATCTACGACGTAGATCATTTTACTGTAAAGGGGATAATGTGGACACGCGGAACCCGACGGAGTCGGGACTTATGATGATTGTCGGGAATTTGATATTTGTAATTTTTTTTTTGTTTCCTTTCCTTTATAAAAATATTTAATTTTGAATAATTGAAATGTTGATAATCATTCCCCAAGTAAGGAGGATACTATTTACGTTCACCCACAGCAAAACGTACCAGTTTAAACCATTAAAGTTTATCTTATAAACACGAAATAAAAGTTGTTTCGTTAAAGGAAACAGAACTTTATCTGAGTTTTGCATCCACACAAAATTAGGAAAAAGAAGCTAGATTAATGCAGGACATTTCTAATTATTGGCCGAAAACGCCCCCTTGCAGGAAATCCCTAGCGGATACAGCAGACATTTTTTCTTGATGGAGGGGTTTTTCGGAGAAGGAGGGAGACCGAGGAAACGGAGAGGGGCTGGTCAACTCGGGTTCAACTAAGCAGTCGAGTCTCCGCCACGAAAGGGAATAGACACCTTCTCTTCACAGTTGAGGACCTACCAAGCTTGTGTGTCGACCGATAAACTATTGAACTGAGTGACAGAGTCAAGACCGAATCGGACATTTCATCAGAAGGAAGCAGAGCATCCTCCCACTTTCTTTGTGAAAGCAGAAAGAACAAAGGTATTTATCCTCCTTGTGTGATCTATGTAATCAACTGTAAAGAACTCTCTCTCACAATAAACATGTTAAAAATTGTTAAAACTGGTGTCTGAGTCAGTTCTGTCGGAGCACTCCGTCATTCTCCCGTCCGACCTACGCGAAGTCCACCATCGCTCAAAAGGTTAATTCCTGACCGGTCAACTAAATCCCGTTAAGCGCCACCTGGCGGTCTCACAAAAATACCAGTCGATCAATTATATCAATTTAAAAGGTAAAGTTTTTACTTTAATCCGAATTGATTCACTGCAACGCGCCTAGTATAAGATTCGTGGATTATTACCGAGAATTTTTGCGTCGCGGCGAATCGGGCACCCAACGTCGCCTAACAATGCGGGTTGTAATCGGCGGCGCGACGCGCTCGTTCGCTTCGGGTAAAGTAATATTTTATTTTACTAGGAAGCGAGATTAATGATGGTGTATGACATTATCGTTAGGATGATGTACTTCTGAAAAAAGTACATCATCCTAACGATAACGATATATTGCAAAACAAGTTAAGTAGTAGTAGTAAATTTTGATGATATATAAAAATATTTTATTTTTATTATTGAATAACTGTTTTCTTTCCTGAAAAAATTTCATATTAAATTATCCCAGTAAAAATTCCATTAGAATACATCTACATCACACGGCTCCCAAGAGACCTCTCGAAATTTCGTTTTTCCTTTACAGGAATCCCTTGATTAGTGCGGGTTTGAATAATGCGGTTTTGATTAGTACGGCAAAATAATTTCAGATTATCCCTTAATATATGGAGTGTCAAATTTGATTAGTGCGCTTCAACAAGTGCGATTTTTTTTGCAAACCCTCTAAAGCGTTGGCAACTGAATCTCGAGGATTGTAGTCTACATGATTAGAGCACTGCAATAAATTTATTTATTTATTTTTAAACTTCTGTTAATATTACGATTTTCGTCATCTAATTGTTATATTTTAATAAATTTAGCGTGAACGGCAACTACCCAATAATAGCCATTACTATATTTTAAAACCAGCCTTGCCTTCAATTCCTCTCCAATAGTGTTGAACATCGATGTTTAAATAAAACCACCGAAAGGAAACATTGATATTAAAAAAGAATTATTTATTAGTATATATATTATGATTAATATGTAAATATTTGTAAAGGTATCCAAATAACTTATCTTACATACAGAAAAACAATCAAGTGATATTTATATCAAAAATTATTTTATTTATATTGCAATTATTTTTATAATAATTAAATTTTACAACTGTAATTATTTTTAATTTATATCTATAGCTGACACTTTTTGTTTTGTGACAACAAAAATATAATTTTTCGTAACTGTTCACCCTCAAGCACTTCTATCTAGTAATATTTGACTACCTTTACTGAATAATCATCGTTTTTATAATATTAAGCAGTCTATCCAATATATTTTATACATCGATGGATTTCCCTAATATAAAACTAAATTCATAACCAATTGTAAAAAAATTGTTTATAAAATTATTACGTAATATTATTTAACAAACGTTAAGTCTACTATATGAACAGAAAAACATCGAACTTCGATATTAAAACATCGATGTTCAACACTACTCTTCAGTACTCGATGTCTATAAACGTACAATTATTTTTTACAAAATTTATGCTATTTTGAAAAAAATATATTATTTTTTTTGTGAAAAATAAATTTTAATTTGAACTATAAATTTTTACATACCTATACCGGTATATATTCCTTAATGATTTAAAATACATGTAATGCAATATACTGTAGATACGTTTTGAGAGAAGAAAAAAAATACATATTTATAATTTTGATATTTTCCAGGATTCATTATAATTATTCCCATTATTTTTTTAGTTTGATTAATGCGGTTTTAATATATTCGGCGTATTGCGAGGATTTATTAATCGCACTAATCAAGGGATTCCTGTGGTTGAATTCACGGAAAAGAACTAAGAAAGAAATTTGAACAGAGTGACACCTTAGACGATTAAACAAAAAAATAAAAAATATATTGTACCACCTGGCGCGGAGAACCTTGTCCTCCACGACAACTATAAGCGATAGAAACTAAGTATATGATCAAACAGAATGCAGACATGCAGGTGTAGCCAAAACAAACCCGGAGAAGAAAAATGTAAAGTGATAAAAAGAAAAAACATATGACATCTTCTTTCCCCGGCAAAAGGTGAAGGAGAGATCAGAGAGTTTTTTCCGGGACGGAGTGGAGATTGACAGAGAAAGGAGCGTCTGCGCTGGACTCATTTCAGGAGAAATTTAAAGTTCAAGCACTTAACTTTTACTCGGACAGGAAAGCAGTTACAACGCAATTAAAGAAAAAGATTTAAATTGGAAAAAAATTATCAGTCATTCTTGTTTAATGAAATATCAATACATCTTGGAAGTGACGCAAATTTTGAGACAAAACTACAGTTTGTGATCCCGTGATTGGGAAGAGGACATTATTGGAAGATGATAACCGAATAAGAGAGCTGATTCTGGACTACTTTGATGGTAAAAAATATATTATTTTAATTTTATATATGACTAACATAGTTTAACCATACATACAAGTAGAATAAATTAAATAAACTAGGTTTTAAAAGAAAAATAAAAAATTAACAATAAATTGTAAAAATGGAGTGCTTCACTGTAAAACACAAAAGTAACGACGCTCTTGCGGTCTCAGACGACGTCGCTTAAGGTTTTATTTTTATTTTAATACTCCATACGTTACTGACAGATCTGTAGTTGCCATGACCATGTTTTGCATTAAAAACCTTGTTGAATTTATTTTTTTTATATTTTATTGTTATTTTATTAATATGTAATATAATAAATATATATAAATAATTTTTAATTACAATCAGAATTTTTTCCACCTAGACTGCTAGAATTACACACTGCGCCGTAAGCGTGCGATTTCAAAGTTTTGGTTTTGATTTTGCTTATGTTAAACGTTTTTGATAGATTACAATTAGTTTTCAATATAGATTTTAAATACAGTAATAATTTTTATTATTATTTTAAATATTAGTTTAGTTATTTTATAATTTACTTTAATGAAATATAACAGGCATTTATCAGATTACTAGCGAATGGATTAAAACATTCTTAACTAATAATAATGAAACCTTTACTCAAACATGAATCCTAAGTAAGATTGGAAAGATTCTGCTTTTCACGGAATCCGAGATTTTTGCATAATATTTTTAGTCGTATTAATAGCGAATGGATTAAAACATTCTTAACTAATAATATTGAAACCTTTACTCAAACATGAATCCTAAGTAAGATTGAAAGATTCTGCTTTTCACGGAATCCGAGATTTTTGCATAATATTTTTTTCGTATTACTAGTAGTAAATCGGTATTTTTGCATAATATTTTTAGTCATATTACTAGTAGTAAATCGGTATATAAAATCAAATTTTTCAGTCATATTACTAGTAGTAAATCGGTATATAAATCAATCGCGATTTTTGCAAAATATTTTTAATTATATTACTAGTATTAAATCGGTATATAAATCAATCGCGAAAACGGAACTCGATAATAGGCTATGACAAAAGTAATTATCACAACGAAGTATCTATACCTGTGTCCGATGCCATCTTGAAACGGATAATGTCTTGCGCGACACTTTCAAGAGTTAAAATTACACGAATTCCTGTTATAGAAAAGCGATCTCGTTATATGAATTCGCGTTAGAGGAGAGCGCGTTATACGGGAGTTAACTGTAATACATGTTGAAGATATTGCACAAGAATTATATTCAAACTCCTTGGCAAGAACACTTTCAAGGTGAAGTAACTATACATCTTAATGCAAATATATATTATATATTAATGTATATATAATATATAAATCCATATAAATTGCATAGATAACTTATGGATTTCAGTATAAAATCATAATCCACATAATCTTAAGAATAATTTCGAGAGTATTTTTGACACTTATAACAGGATGTAAAATCAAAGCAGATTTCCTCAATACGATGATGGTCACGTGACGTTTTATTTATTAAGTATGGCAGCGGTACATGGTTCGCTTACCAAATACCAATTCTAACAAATTTTTCAAAATATCTTCTAATCGGTGCCACTTTCGGCCATGGTTCTATTATAACTTTTGACCAGTTTGATGAGATATATCGAATGGTATCACATTTGGCAATTCCGTGAAAAGCAGAATCCAACCGTAAGGTTCTTGATTGATTGTCGAGAGTTTTCGCGTCGCGTCGTATCGTGCAGTGCGGCGTCTCCTACCCGATTACATTACAGAATGTAGACGTAGATTGGAGTCGGCGGCGCGACGCGTTCGATCTTTAATTAACTTAACTTACTTGTTAATTAAGTTAAAAATAATGTTATTTTTTTACAGAATTTATTATAACTCCAGAAAGAAAAAATGATGTCAATGAAAGGTAAAGCCAAATCAAAATCAGCAGTTTTTGAACATTTTACACTATCTGAAAATTCAAAATATTTTATTTGTCAATGCATCATCAATAAAAATGGTGAAAATGTCACATGTGATAAAAAATTTCAGCAATATCTGGATCTTTACCAAAAGGCCCTGCTCCAACCAGAGCGTCAAATTTAAAAAGGCATTTAGAAAGATGTCATAAGTATATTTATGATATTGTAGAACAGAAAGATAAAAATGATAAACAAGTTCCAATACAATGTAGTTCTACTACTACTCAGAAAGCAGAAAGTCATTCAACTCAGAATTAAGTAAATATTTTGTTAATGAGAAAGTATCTATAACAATAAATGCTGATAAGTTTAAAAGCTGCTTAGTACACCTTGTTGCCCATAGTGGCTTGTCTCAGAGTATTTTCACAGCCTGCATTTGTAGAATTAAATGGCAAAATTGCAAGAAAGCTGGGTGTATCCCTATACAGGGATAAAATTAGAAAGCTTGTTTTACAGGAGGCAAGCATTCAAAAGAAAAAATTAAAGGAAACTCTACAGGGTAAATATATATACTTAAAAATGGATGCTTGCACTCGCCATAGAGTTAATTATTTTGCCATAAATGTCCGCTATATAGATGAATTGGAAAATTTTGTTAGCAAACATTGGCTATTAAAAATACACAAGCTCACCATACAAGTAGTTATTTACAAAAACTAGTTGAAGATGTTTTAAATGATTTTGGTATTAGGAAACAAAATATTCTATGCATTGTGACTGATAATGCATCAAATATGATCAGCATGGTCTCTAAACTTAATGAGGATGAGTCAGCAATCTATAATGATCTTGCATTTACTGAAGTAGAATTGAATCAAAATGATAATCTATCAGATAACGATGAAATAGATTTTGAAGGATTTGATGTAAGCCGACTTGATGAGCTTGTTCAATCAGCAGCAAGTCTTTCAGCCTTAAACATTGAACATATGTGCTGTTGTGTTCATTCACATCAGTTGGCAGTTCGAGATGGACTAGCAGAACCCCACAGCTCAAAATTAGTTTCCCAACTTAGGAAAGTGGCCACAGCTGCAAGAACTCCAAAACTGAATAATATAATAAAGCGACGTGCTAAAAAAGGCGCAATTATTGACCAAGAAACACGTTGGGGAAGCACATATAACATGCTCAAACGTCTTCTAGAGTTGAAAGAAGTTCTTATTGACATGGAAAGCCCTGATATAGCCCTTACTGAAGAACAGTGGCATCATGCTGAAGAATTGGAAAGCTTACTAAAAGAACCATTTCTTCTAACCAAAAAGCTGCAAGAAGAAGATATTACACCAGGTACTTTTCTAAAAGCATGGAGAAAGTTAAGCCATTTCTTAAGTAAGAAAGGTTGTCTATTGGCCGAAGAGATGGAGAAATCAATGAAAAGGAGAGAGGCACAAATACTTAAAAATGATATATTAATAGCAGCTGTCTATGTTGACCCTATGAACAGAGTTCTGCTCTCTGAAGAGCAAAAACACATTGGTAAAGAGACTTTATTTTCTGTTGCTCTAAAGATAAAACATTTTTCGATTGATAGTCATGATGAGGCTAGGGACTCAGATGTCTCACCATTGTCGTCATCAATGTCCAATACAAATACTGATGATGAAACGGATTTTGAAAAATTATTGGATAAAGCCGACCATCTCCAGCGCCAAAAAAGAAGAAAACTTGAATCTGATATTGAAAAAAGTAAACCTACAAGTATATCGCAAATTTCAACATAAAATTTAACAATGCTCTATTAGAAGTTGAACGTTCGGACAGAAAATCTAAATTTAATGTTAGAGAGGCCAACTCTAAATATCCTGAAATTGTAAAAGATGCTGCACTTCTTGTTACAGCTCTGCCTCCAACACTAGGTCAGCGTAAAGAGACGATTTTCCTCACTCCCTTTGATCAGAGCTAATCAGAGAACTGCAATGACAGATGAACTTACTGATGCTATTTTGTTTATTAAAAATGCTTAAATTTAATTTTGGAATTTGCCTATTTGCTATGTAATTAAAATTTAAAACTCTAATGCTACGCGTCCACTTGCCTAAATAACCTGGATATTAAAGTTCTTGATATCTAATATCCGGGTTTTCTTCACAATAGATATATATTACTGTGTCTACTATCAAAAAAAGATCTAGGTTTTAGTGACGTCATTTTACAAAATGTCGCCTTCCATGGAAACAACTTTAATTTCGCAGTTTCAAGCGATGAGCTATTATCTTTTAAAATGGTTGAAAAAAGAAGGGTCCGTCGCCTAAAACGAACTTTAAACTTTTTAAAACAATGTAAATTAAGAAAAAAAAGCAAATTAAACTTTGATTTCCAGGATTACACATCAGTCATTTATCTCCTATGTGTTAGCTGTAACAGCAAATAAAGGTAAAACTTCGATGATATTTTAATATATTGGTATACATATTTAATATATTTATATAATTATAGGTTTGAGAAAACATAGATTTTGGATAAAGTTATCATCAAAATCTTCTGAATGGGCTAAAAAGTTTATTAATGGAGAATGGCTGGATGACGATTCTATTTTAAATCTACGAGTATCAAGAACAGTGTTTACGTTCTTGTGTAGTGAATTGAAAGACCGAATGGAAACTAAAGACACAAAATTCCGAAGATGTATTCCACTAGAAATAAAGATAGGAGCTGCATTATATTATTTAGCAGAAACATGTTCATCTAGAAAAGATCTGTATTGCATAGTGTTCATTTATTTTGCAGTTCAGTTAAAGAGAAACTTTCCCAAAGATATATTCCAATTCGAACTGAGAGTGATATTAAACAATTTGCAAAAATATTTCATGATAAATTTGGAATGATTAATACAATTAGCTGTATTGACGGTTGTTATATTCCAATTTTATGTCCAGATTCTGCCAAAAATATAGACTACTATAATCGTAAATCGTTTTATTCAGTAATATTACAAGGCATTGTTGATCATAATGGATTATTTTGGAACATTAATGTTGGCTGGCCTGGATCGGTCCATGATGCACGAGTATTTGCAACATCTGGAATTTTTAGAAATGTTAATCAAGGATTCTTACCAAAAAAAAAGAGGTTAACTTAGGAAATATATGTATTCCTTATTACTTAATTGGGGATGGTGCTTATCCGTTACTTGAATGGTTAATGAAGCTATTTCCTGTACTGAATCTCAGTGAAAAAGAAAAAACTTTTAACAATTGTTTATCAAGAACCAGAGTAACTGTTGAACATGCTTTTTGGCCGTTTGAAAGGTCGATGGAGAAGACTGAGTAAAAAATGTGATTGTAGTCTTGAACATTCAATAGATATTATTATATGTTGTTGTATTCTTCATAATATGTGTGAAAAATATAAAGTTAATTTTGATTGCTCTTTGGAAACTGAAAATATTGAGAAACCAAAATTTGTTGTAAATCCAAATAGACATAATACATTATCTAAACGCATTAGTAATGAAATTATGGAATATTTATGCATAAATAAGTAAAATGGAGAAAATTTTATTAAATAAAACATTTTTTATTGTATTTATAATTTTTTATTTTTTTAATGATTGTGCCATAGCTAACATAACATCAGTAAACATTTTCATCATTGATGCTTCATGCTCAGGTTCTCTCTGATTCATGTTTTCAAGAAGAATTCTATTTTTTATTTTTTTTTTTCCTCCCTTATTACTTGTTCTTTTTCAGCTAATTCACGCTCATGCTGGATTCTCATTTCTTGGCGAATTCCTTTTTGTGACTGAGCTGCTGGTTCTCTGCTTGATCATATTCAAAAAATCTTTCAATCCAATCTTGTTGGTGTTGATATTTTCTTTTCTTTAATCTTGTGTTTCTTGGAGTTGACTTTTCTGCATTAACATGTTTGTCTACAGTTATAGGCTCAAGTATTGGTGTATCAGCTGTATCACTTTCAGATGTAGTTTGAAGTACAATATCAAATGTAGTTTCTATAAAAAATAAAAAGTATTTAAAGTTTACCACTAAAAAAATTTATTATTTGACTATTACATACCTTGAGAAGCCTCTGAACTTTCTGTATTTTCATTTTCCTTAAGACTATCAAAAGTCACAGTAGTAACAATATCTCTGCTTCCCAAAATTTCATCCAATTCCTCATAAAATTCACACTTCACAGCATTATGGCCACTTGTATTGTTATAGTTCTTTACCTTTAATTTATTTTAACAAAAATATATATATTTTTTTATTTATTAATATGAAATCATGAATAAATCAAACTAAAATTGATTGTCATTACCCAAAAAATAAATACATAAAAAAACAAAAAATTTTACAGTAAAGCAGAAATCATTGCAATGGCGACTTACAATGAAAACCAATTATTACTTAACATCATTTCTATTTCTAATATTAATCAGTTTTATAATAGATGCTAATTCTTACCTTAAAATATTCTTTTTTTAAATTTTTCAATTTCAGTTTTATTTGCTGAGATGATCTCAAGTAGCAATGCTGCTCCAATCTAGCTTTTAAGATCATTAAAAATACTGCTATTCCTTTTCATATCCCTTAATCCTGCTTGGATATGTGGCTCACTCCACTCCGCAATTAATAATTTTGTTTCATCTTTTGTCCACCTGTTGAATTTGCCAGTATTTACTTCAGATAGCACTTCACGATATAACGACGTGGACGACGCAATTATTGTTACGCTGAGCATGTGACGTCATTTATTCGGGTTTTGTCGTCAATAACTAAGATATAATTTCCTAATCTTTTTTATCTATGTTAAACAACCAGGTTTTATTTATAACCTACTTCTTTTGTAATGGACACAGACAAATAACACGAATATTAGATATCAAGAACTTTAATATCCAGGTTATTTAGGCAAGTGGACGCGTAGCATAAAAGGATGCTTTTAGAGTTTTAAATTTTAATTTTATATTTTAATTTTAATGTAAAAGCTTCATTTTAGAGTTCTCTAAAAGGAAGCTTTTACAAAAAATTTTTTTTAATTAGTATTATTCCAATTCCTATAATCAGAAGCTTTTACTTTTTAATCCAGTGTTAATTTTATTTTAATAAACATTTATACTAGTTATAACTTAGAATAGTTACTTAGAAATTATATTTAAAGTAATTTTGGCATGACTAAATGTAATGTAAATGTAATTTTGTCATGAAACTTTATTGTTCATTTTGAACAAATAATCAAAATGAACAATAAAATTATAATATTTTTCCATACACAGTATCTAAACCAGTGTGCACTGCCATTTTGATTTTATATTTATCATTTTTTTCTGCTTTCTGAAACTGTTTGTAAATTTTAAAGAAGTTTTATTTTCTGAACATTTAATTTTATATCTGTATGTCAATAATTGTTTTAATATTATAAATACAAATTTGTCATAATTATTGAATAAATAACTTATATATACAGATTATTTTTTCTTCATGGAAATATACAGGGTATCCCAAAAAAACTTACTCATACTTTAACTGGATATTAAATATATATTTAACTTTGATCAAAGTGTTTATTGACATATTTACAGGTCTAATAGGATAAATTAAGAAAAGGTAATGATTTATTGAATAGATTAATCTTTTCTGCAAGTTGTTTACACATTCGTCCATGTTTGCAAATATTCAAATTGATTTCCACCATTTTGCAAAGTTGATAACATTGACCAATGGATGTAACAACATCACTTAACAAATCATTTGGAATTGGAAGTTTGGCATTATTGAATAATATTTTGAACTGTAACAAAAACAAAAAATATGTTAGTGTTGGGTCGATAAAGTGTTAGTACATTTTTTTTATTATTCAAATTTCAACATCAATAAAACAAATCATGTAAAATTTTAGATGCATTTCTCTTTTTATTGTATTAAAGTTGCTAATTGTTATTTCAGTTGTTGATTTTGTAAATTGTAACAACATATACACTGCCAAATTTCGGATAATCTCTCTTAAAAATTGTAAGAAAGTATAGGTCTGCCTAGTATCTACAGCCAAAGTGCTATAAAATTAATGTAAAGTAGCCAGAAGAATCCCTTGAAGTAATAATATACATTTACAATATTAACTTTAACTATGCAGGAGTCGGAGTCGGATTTTTTTTAAAGGTGGAGTCGGAGTCGGACTTTACAAATTTTAGGGAGTTGGAGTCGGATCATTTGCTATCCGACTCAACAACCCTGGTTGTAAATAAACTTTATATTTGAAAGACCGTTGAGAGTCCGTAGAGGAGTGATTTCAATATCGAACTACTTAAAGAACGAAACAAACTCGGACCGGACGAACTTTACTGGCACAGTCGACAGGATCATCGAGTTCACTGAGCCTACGGACAAGAGACTATACGGAAGAGAAAACCAGTCGGAAAACTGAAATAAATTAGGTAAGTCGGTTTCAATTTTATTTTCGTACGAGAATGGCGCGAAACACAAGGAGTCAGAAAACAGGTAAAAATACTGACACAACCAATGAGGTAGAAGTAAATTTAGAGAACTATCTGGGAGATGAGGTTGAAGAGAGTATTAATATCCACGGAATTGTAGACGATAGAATAAATATAAATGATACAACAATACCGGATACGCATAGGTCTTCCAAGTTAGAGATGCTCAGACTCCGTATAGACTTAGTGAAGATTGAGGCGGATAAAGCGAAGATTGAAGCCGATAGAGCTATTCGGGAAAAAGAATTAGAGATCAAGCGTTTAAAACGGGAGCAACATCAAGATAACATCAGGTCTTCTTTTCAATTTAGACACCATAGTCAATGTTCCCCAAATAGCCAGCAGGGAAAAACTGATTTTCATGGCGATAAAAGCGGCTTACGAATTAATGTAAACGGTGTTCTGGGTTAAGTCAGAGAAAATTAAGGAAGCGAATAAAGTGGAACAGGTGAGATGTTTTAGATGCGGAAAACGGGACATGTGGGAAGAGACTGTAGTAATAGACAAGAAAGTCTCCAAACTTCGGATTTTAAGCGGACTAATTTGGTAGTAAAAGAAAACGATGAACAATTAGTGGCAAGGATTAGAATTCCCGAACTAATCAATAGGAACTTTCGCAATGGGAATCACATAACCAAATTAGAGTGTGGGGGAAGGAATTTAAACGCGCTTATCGACTCTGGTGCCGAAATAACAGTAGTGAAAACAGAAGTATTGCTCGAACATATAGATTCCTGAGGGAAAATAAGATTATTAGGTGCTTTTGGGGACGGAGTCGAGGCTTCGCTGGTGACCTTGCCTCAACTTCTCCGTTGGAACAAGCTGCACCCACAACAAAAAGGTCACTTAATAAGTGTGCTGTTACCAATCAGTTAAATGATGGGATGGATGTTCTGCTTTCTGCGGAAGATTATTGCACTTTGTTAGAGACAGATGAGACAAAAAAGGAGTTAAATACCAATGCGGATAGGCTAATCTGTCAAACTAAGGCTATATTAGGAAATGAAGCCACTAAAACACAAGTAAACTATAATATTTCGAACGAGGATCAAAACACTGATCATTCGAACATATCGACTCCAGATGAGAGCGGGGAAGAAAACAAACGATCCTTAAGCCAGGAACAGTTAACGGATGAGACACTGAAATCATCCTGGGAATTGGCGAGGGAATGGGCCACAGTCCGGGAAAATCAGAAACAGCAAGCTTACGCAGGATATTATAATCTCTGTGCTAGGCCCAAACAGTTCGAACTAGGTGACTCTCTTTTGGTTCTCAAACAAAATCGGACGAATAAATTGGAGGATAGGTGGGATGGCCCAGGAATAGTGGAGGATAGACGGGATAATAGTAATTTGATAGGTATGGAAATTGAAGGAAAGAGATGGGTACACGCAAACCATCTCAGGGTGTATTATCCTTTAATAGCTAGTCTAGCAGTAGTCTACGAAGAAGACGAATCTTTTGAAGATATTATCCCTATTCCCTAACGTGAGAAATCTTTTCGGCTAGAGAATAAACTGAAGGAAGTATTAGCTACGGGTAAAAGTTCAGAGAAGCTATTGACTGAACTTGAAGGAATATTGTTAAGGGAAGAGAAGTTATTTCGAAATAATTCGGGCAGGGCAACTATTGAAAAGGAAGCATTCGCAGTTGTTTGGAGTTTGAAGAAATTTACATGTTGGATCTATGTTATTAAGATCAAAATAGTGACTGATCATAATTCTTTAAAATATTTAGCATTAAACTCTACGCACAGCGCTAAATTGCTAAGATGGGCATTATCTTTACATTTTGATGTGGAAGTCGTGCATTGTGAGGGCCGTCAACATATACAGTAAATGCCGACGCCTTGTCACGATTAAATAATAAATAAGGGTGAGTATTGTTCTCTTCCCAGCCAATCTTCATTGGGGTATAATTTGGTGAATTTTGGAAGGGATACTACTTGTGACAGATTATATTCTCGTAGGAAGAGTGTGAAGCTTACTTCCAACTCTAACTTACATAGGTTACCGAGGTAAATAAAACAAATTGTGTAAATATAGATTTCCTAAATGCATATATTTTTATAAACATTCTGTTATTTTATGTATTCTGATCAGTTTTTCTATGTAAAAGTTACACTTTGTGCAACTCGGACTGGAGAGTTGGCTGAAATCAATTTATGATTTATTGTTGAATATTTATTGTAATAGATAGAATATGGAATAATTTTATTTGACCATTGATGTAACCAGACAGGCTTCAGAGAGCGCAGTCTGGGCTTTCAAGGAAAGGGGGTGTCGGGATTTGTACATCTGGACTCTCCCGGTGGGAGGCTGCCGAAAGCTAAACAAGTAAACGGCATCAGTCAGCAAGGAGAAAAGCTGCTTCTAAGTTAAGCGTTGTAACTTCTATGGAGACAATGTCGCGCCGTTTTGAACGCCATCTAGTATTGGTTGTGTAAGTTATTCATTTTCCAGAAGCTTCCGTACTGTATGACCACGTGTTTCTTTTTTTTATCAGGCTCGTTGATTTATAGTGTATTAGGTATTTTCAAAGATAATAGACAGGTAAAATTTAATAAGAATGTTATCCTATTATGATTAAATTTAGATCATAATTTTTTACATAGAATTTTGAAATTTTAGATATCGTTTCGAGATTTTATATTTACCGATTTTGAAAATAAAAGCATTCTAATAAATAAGTTAAAAGTTCATTCATATATTTTTAATAAAAGAAATATAAATTATATTGCTTAATTAAAATGTAAACCATATTATATTTATTATGTTAAAATATGGTAAAACATATTACTGTATTTGAATATACTGTATAAATATAGTTTGTGTACTTAACTAATTAATTA
>AYEL01066490.1:0-58445 GCA_000484575.1 Olivierus martensii
AGTCGCGCTAATCGAATTCGCGCTAATCGAGGCCTATCTGTATAGTAACGATAGATTCTTAAGCAGACGGATACTTGTCAGACGCACGACGCTAGACAACTGATTCGCATCACGCTAGTGTTGCCAAATATTAGTGTACGTAGTGTTGATATACTTTCGAAAAATTCATAAAATATGTCAAAAATTGCTAAATTCCTTTTCTGCTACTGTCCCAATTAAGCATTTAAATTATATATTAGTTTATTAGTTTGGTTTCCGTTCTTTGAGATTTGGCCCAATTAAGCGGAATCGACTGTACTTATGTTCTAATATCGCACAAATTAAAATTCAACTACTGATTTATCAGATTAACTTTCCTAAACATAAGAAAGATTTCTAATTAGGTGCCATTTTGTTTATTATTTATACTAATCCATCTTTAATAGCCAACAGGATTAAATGATAGAAAATGGTGTAATATCTCGAAAGATAATTGTTACATTCCACTAGATGAAAATATGCAATATTGAAGCCATTACAATAATTTATTGTCACATTATTCAAAATCATTCTAATAATTATCGAATTTATAGTTATTTTAATTATAATTACCATATATTTATATTTAGCTATTTTAAAATAAGGACATTTAAACTTTGGAGATTTCTCCTTAATAATTTTATCGGACTATTTTTATTTATTTATTTTAAATTCAGTCAGGATAGTCAGATCATTAAAATCGAATATTAACTAAGATTAATTAATTAATCACATAGATTCACATTTTAAAAATGTCTGGAGTTCAATCTTCTGAGATTTTGCTATAATAACTATGGAGTTATTTAATAAATTTTATGATATTCAATGCAAAAGTAATGCCATTGAAGATGATCCCGATAACATGTTTTAATCCCGTATCTTTAATCATTCCAAAATAGAGGACACATTCGGAAAATAGGCAATTAGTTGCTTCCAGAATTACTTGTTTACCTCTTCTCATTACTGAAACGTCCCCTTTGTCCTGATTAAACTATCTCAAAAATCGCAACAAAAAAAAAACAAATGTATACTTCTATAGAATTCAAATTTCCAATGAATTATGTGAAATTTCCAATGAATTATGTGATTTAGCATATCACTGTTGAATTTTTAATAGTTGTTTCTATAACTAGCATCGTTATGTAACATGAATATATATATATTTACCATCGTTATTAATTTATAAAACAGGAAAAATTATTCTAAATTTTAATTCAGATACCTTACAAATTAGTTTTATAGTTTCGGGAAGATATTTTCTTAGATTATAATTAATAAATTCGTTCTATTTCTGCGGTATATACAAAGATAAACCTAAAATTGTGCAAGATATAAAACCTGTCTTAAAAAACTTATTCCAGATATATTTTCCTATTACAAGTAATTAAAATACACACGCACATTTTTTAAAACTATAATATCGAATTGTTGTTATTTTAATTATTAAAGTGGAATTCATCGAATAAAATTTTTGCAACTGCATTAACTAATGACCAATGGCACGAAGGTAGTAACAAACAAGTTTTTCTACAGGAGCCGTCTACTGTGACTATTAAACGAATATTGTTAAAGAACGGATAACTGGAAAGATATGCTACGCAAATTCTTACAACTTGCAGGTTAGTTGCTTTTATAAGTAACATTTTCCATTAAATGCCGGCAGTTATTATGACGAACTAAGCGGAAAAATGTCCGTATTCGATTTGCAACAACAGGTAAAAAACGACCTATAAATATTATTGCATATGGGAGTGTAATAATGTTTAAAAATATCATTTTATATCATTCAAAAGCTTTTTTTATTGTTATTCATGAATTGTTTTAGTTAATATCAATTATCTAGATATAAAAAATCATCTTAAATTTTCAACGCGACTTATTATTTATCACGCATATTTAGTAGCTTCATTGTAAAATACTGTGAAAACGTGTGTTTCCAGGAAGTAGCAATGACTTTGACCTATATATATAACTCCATAATAAGATAACTGGATATTTATGAATTTCGATCATCTGAAAAATAACTTTACGACAAAAGAATTAATCGAATAATTAACCATTATCACTTTATTGCAATTATTTTATTCAAAATTAGCATTGGAAATTTATTGTGTTTCATTAAACGTGGCCTTTAAAAATATTTTTATTAGTTCGACTACTAATCTACTGATTACTTTAATTAAGATGAAATAATAATTTATATAGATTTAAAAATATAATTTGCAAATTCGTACTTTTAACTGAAGGTAACTTGTAATAAAATAAATGTTCTGATATTGTTAACCTATTTTTTGTCATGTTTACAGCATAATTCGGCATGTTTTTTTTTTTCTTTTTGTTTGAATATTTGCAATATTTTATGTTTAAAATTTTATTCAAGCAACGTTTCGTTTAATAATTGTATTTAAAATACAATGAATTAGCAAAATTTCTATAATAAGATATACTTGTACATTATTTAAAATGCTAATGAAGTTTATAAATTCGGTTCAAAAACATGTATTTATAGCCCTATTTTGAGGTTTTAAGCAGTTTAAAATAGCAACAAACTGTTTTTTTTTTTTTTTTTAATATTAAAATAATTGCAAACTGTAGAAAAACGCATCTTCTGTAACTTTTTAATTATACGTTAATTAACAGATTTTCGTAACCTACTGATTTTTATTTTGCTGTTGCATATATCGAACGAATTTATGATGAAGTTCATCTCATAGATATTATTATTATTAGTTTTAGATTTTTATTTTACAAATTATTTTAATATGTAAATGTTTTCATTTAGGTCACATGGTCTGTCAAGCATCTTAGTGACTGTTTCATCTTCACCTTAAAAGTCAGCCAATCATATCCATTATCAAGCGTTGTTCCGCTGCGAGAAAGTTGTCAGGAAAAAAAAACAACTTTAAAAATTTTTATCTTCCTCTCTACATATTTGAGGGCGAAAAATATGTTTCGCACTTAGTTTTTTAAAGGTATTTAATTTTTATTTATATCTGATGTAGTTTTAACTGGTTTCTTTGCTATATAAGGTTTGAATGGTAAAACAATATGTAAAAACTGGATTATATTGCTTTTTTTATTTGGAAATATATTTAAATAGGTTATACTTCTAAAATTTTCTTTCAGTAACAGCTGATTCAATGGCCGAGTTAAAACGCATTTCTCGACTCAACGAAGATCAGCAAATTTCGGAAGGATTTGTCAATATCGCTTTCAAGAACGATGAACCTTTGCCGAATCCATCTTCGCCTCAAGTTATCGAAGAAGATAAATTGGCACAACTTCCGAAAGACGAAAAAAGACAAAGAAAAAGATCGATTTTAAAAAATTTATTAGTTTTAAGTTTCGGTTTTCTGTTGCTATTCACAGCTTTCCAATCCCTCTCTAATTTACAGAGTAGCATCAACAGCGATAAAGGATTAGGAACAGCATCTTTAAGTGTTATCTATGGTGCATTGGTGGTATCTTGTATGTTTGTTCCGACATTTATGATAAAATTGCTCACTTTAAAGTATACACTGATAGTATCCATGCTGATGTATTCGTCATATTTCGCTGCTAATTTTTATCCAGCTTGGAGTACTTTAATACCGACTTCCATCTTATTGGGGCTCGGAGGCGCTCCCTTATGGACTTCAAAATGTTCATATCTGACACACGTTTCAATAGAATATGCTCAATTAACGGGGAATCAGGTAGAAGTCATAGTAAGTCGATTTTTTGGAATTTTTTTCATGATTTTTCAATCCGGACAAGTATGGGGAAATTTGATAGCCTATAAAGTTCTTCAGCCTGAAGAGGATTCTTCAGTCAACACGTCTTTATTATCTCAGTGTGGTTCCAACTTTTGTTTCGTAGAAAGTGCTGAGAATAATACGAATCTTAAACGGCCACCAGATTCCAAAGTTTATCTTCTTTGTGGCATCTATACCGGTTGCGCTTTGTTAGCTGCGCTTTTTATATTCATTTTCCTGGATCCTCTAAAGAAATCAGAAGACAAGAAAGGAAAGACTTCATTCGGATTGCTCATCGAAACCATCAGACATCTAAGAAATCCTCATCAATTATTGTTAGTGCCATTGACAATATTCAGTGGTTTAGAACAGGCATATATCATTGGAGATTTTACACAGGTAATATAAAATTTTTATACATGACAGTTATTAAAATATTCAAATTTTTTATAAATATGATAATTAGTCAATTAACATTTCTTAATTGTGATTAACTGATTAAATGTGATTTTTTTTTTTTTTTGCATGATTTAGTGGCCATTTTTCTCAATAACTTAAATGCTGTAGAGAACAAAATTTGTTATTTTATTACAAAAATTAATATAAATTTTTAAACCGAAATTTATATTTATGTTTTCAGTTAAACGATAATTTTTATAAAAACAAAAGGTACAGTATCCTATGTAGACGAATAGGCAGAATGGTTGATTTATCATCGATTTGATGCGGTTTGTAAACGAAAAATTAAATTTGGAATGCGAAAAATTAGTTGACATCTTTTTCACAAATTTAAATAAATTCTTTAGAACAGTGACACAAATTTTATAAATATGAATCCATTTCATTTATTATATAATAATCCTTTGGGCGATATCTTTTTATCTAGATACATACATTAGTAGAAAAATGTAAATTTGAAGTTTGTCTTACAGTTTATATAACAGTAGATTTGTTAATTCATTTATAAATTTTTTAAATTTTTTATCTTTGGTTTTTTTCCGGATAAAAATCAATCGCTTAACCACTTAAAAACATCGAATGTTAGCAGGAATTTTAAAAATGAAAAGCTCGAATTATAATAATAAAAAAAAAAAAACGAATTTATACTTGAATTAAAGTTTGGTAAAAAATTTAATTACTATATATTTAATTATACAGTAGGCTCTCGATTAATTAATTACCCGCAAAATACTCAAAAATATCGAAATTATGGACAATATGCATTTAAAATTATAAAATACATAAAATATATAATAAAGAAACGAATCTTGGATGTTTAAAAATCTTTCAGATAACTCACCTAAGATAAAACATCGATAATTAAATATGCTTCCGGGTTGCGGATTAACTGTAGATAATCGGGATTACACTGTATTTAGCATTCGAATATTTGACAAAAAAATTAGTCAAGTACTAAAGACTGAAAACCAGCTCAATATAATCAAAATTTTTATCTTTATTACATCCTCGACTTATGCGCTTCGGACTTAACGTATATTTTTAATTTCCATCATTCCTCAAAGTTTGTGTTTAATTTGGAGTTATGGCTCTTCAGCAGCAAATTTTGAAAAAAAAAAGCTTACTTTTTCAAAATAAGACCATAAAATAATTCATATTATTTGCATATTAGATGTTTTGATTTATATTTATTATTATTTATCTACTTTTCAAGAAAAAATGGCCTTTTTTTCTTCTTTATTCTTCGATGGTCTACAAAATATCTATTCCATAGATATAAACATCACACCGCATTAAAATTTTAGGAGATAACTTATCAATATCTAAGATACAAATTAATTTTGAGGATCTTATGTGATCCCGATTCAAGATAGCGGCTGTTTATAATTTAAAAGAAGTTTATATTTATGAAACAATTTTTCTTATTATATAAATGATAAGAATAATTAATTTGAAAGATTTTAGCTCTATTTTACTAATATAATTTGTAAATTAGAGCTATATTTATGTTTATGTATGTATGTCTATAAATATATATATATAGATTTATATAAATAGTTTTATTACCTGTACATTCACCATCTAATTATAGATGCAGTTACAATTGGAATTATAAATTTAGAATTTTTATTTTTCGAGTTTTGACTTTAGTGTTTTAAACATTTATTAAATGCAATATTTATTCTTGCTCATATGTTATAATTGCCATGCGTAAATTTTAAAAATTTCTTCTGAAATTTTTTGTTTACAATGGCTTTTAAAAATTAATTCAATGAAGATCCCAGGAGGGACAGACTAGGATCTCACCGAATTAAAACTGTTCTGACACCTGACACGTTATAGCGTGTCTCCTCTAGTAGTCTGCATGCTGATAGAACCCGTAGGCGACATATGCAGGTTTCGCACGTAAAGATGGGAGAACGACGGGTGATGCACGTCAAAGATTGAGACGGCACAGCTTAACACCTATAACGTACATTTATTTGGTATCATTACATAACGCGAAAAGAGATTTTTTTACAGCAAAACTTTACTTTAATCGTATAGAATATTGATCACAGAACCTTTTTCTTAACAAACTGAGAAGAGTGTTCATGTATGGTTAGACTAGCCTTGTAGCAATCAAGTCTTTTCGATGCTATTGACTTTTCTGCCTGTTTTCCAGCCACATAGTTGTCGTTATATAGGGCGTATATCCAGAAGAAATAACAAGGTAATAGGGGCAAAAGCTTTCTTTATCATTCTTCTTTCCTCGATTTTCTTAAAAAAAAAGTAAAGTTCGGCAATCTCATCTCGATCGTCCCTTTCTTGGGAGCTGAACTTCTCTCTCCTACTTCTCTGGAATTGGATTTTCAATTCCGTTTTTAGAACTGGATTTTTACTCTTTCCTCCCCGGAGTCGAAACTTCAACTGTTCAACTTTTACATTCCATCCTGCCAAAAACTTTCATCTGATAGTTCTCCCTTTCACCTTAGTGACGTCACATTCCCGGATTTGGCATTAAATAGAGAGTATACTCGTGCTGCGCCATATTTGGTCCAAGACGCCTTACATTGGTCCAATATACAGTATATCATATTTTTATTCTTCTAGACAGCTTAATTATTGAGATTAGTTCTATCTCCAGTAAAAATTTAAAATGTATGATTAGGAATATAATTTATTAGCCAAAACTTCAATTATAATCAATCGATATCTTGTTGATATCCTATAGAAGCGGTTCTGTCATTTGAAAAATTTGGTATTAAAAATGGTAAAAATGGTAAAAATTTGGTATTATCTAGTAAATAAATAAAAAAAAAACGATTGTATGAAATTAAATATTTCAATGTTTTCGATGCAATTCAAAGTCATAACTTCCATTTATTTTACGTATTTTTTCGTTAAACAGAAATCTTTAGAATATTGCTATAGCGGCCTATGGGAAGAAGGACTAGAAATGGCGGATGCGTATACTTCCTATCTAGTGCTCTATTCCCGAACCTGGGATTTTGTTTATTTTTATTTAATTGGCGGCCGGTTCTCATTACTAGACTATCTTCGATATGAATTGGTGAATAGGAACTTATCTTGTCCTATTCACCAATTCGTCCAAGCTTACATTAGTGTGGGAGCATGAGGCGTAGTGCAAAATATAAGATCACCCTTATATTTGGATGTTTTTAACCCGTTGTACAATATTTTAATCATTTTGACGAAAGAGAAGGAATAAAAAGAAAATAAATTCCTTCACATTACATGGTATGGACTCCTATAATTTCTGATTACTGTATATCTTCTGTCCAAAGACGTTTGGTTCTGTCTAATGAAGATGACGAATCTATTAGTAGCCTAATAGTTATTTTTATAAATAAATTTATTTATTGTATTTTATTTTGAGTGCTAGTTTTTATTGACTTCTGAATAATTATTTTGTTTGTATATTATGCTGTCAATTGTCCATATTATATGACATCTCAAGAACAGAATATCACAGATTATTCAAAATTTAGGACGTACTTCCTTATTATCAACAATAGTCTATTAATTTTGATATTCCTATGTGGTCCAGTTATAAAATGGAAAAAATTTAAAATTATAAAAATTCTATATCATTGAAACTATGAATGATATATTCATTTGAATTAAGGACATTTTTGTAAAAAGAAAGCCGTAATATTTACTTGTCATTAGTAAAACCCTTTTATTTTTAATTATTTATCATTAATTTAATCAATGATAAATATTTATATAAATTTTTTTTATTAAAAAATCTATTAATTTATTACAATTATTTTTCTTAGGCTTTCGTTAGTTGTTCCTGGGGCATACACAATGTTGGTTATGTGATGATCTGCTTTGGTGTGATGGATGCGTTGGGTTCTATTACCCTAGGTCATTTATCCAAAATAGTAGGAAGAAAAATTATTTTCATATTGACTGCGCTTAGCAATGTAGGAATCATCATACTCATGTTCATGTGGTCTCCAAATCCTGATCAGAAAGTCATTTTTTTCGTCATTTCTGGTTTTTGGGGATTGGGCGATGCCGTTTGGCAAACACAAATTAATGGTAAATATCGAAAATATCCACACTTTATCATTTCTACAGATGATATAATTCGATAAATAGATCTGGCATGTATTTTAAAAGGCTAATTATTGGATTTTTTACTTTTTTTCAGCTTTGTATGGAGTACTATTCCCGAAAAACGAAGAAGCAGCGTTTGCTAATTACCGTCTCTGGGAATCTTTGGGATTCATTATAGCCTTTGCCTATAGTAATGCACTTTGCATAACTATGAAACTGTATATTTTATTAATAATGCTTACCATAGGAATGATTGGATATTTAGTTATTGAAATTCGAATCGTATCTACAAAAAAGAAACAAAATTTATCTAAATCAGATGCGCCAAATAACGAAGAGAAGACAGAGAAATAAAATTTTTTATATAGTGTAAGTGGGCCGTTCTAATAACTTTCAGTTAAATTATTTTCACGTAAGTTTACTGTTTACTTATATTTAAATAATTATATAAACAGAGAACCATCTCATAATATTATTAAATAATTGTTTTGTCATGCATTGCAACTTATTCCATTAACTGATAGCTAAGATTATTAAAATAAATTGTTATAATGATGTTTCAACTATGAACAACATGAAGTTTTAATTGATGCTTATAATTATTATTATTTTTCCTGTCAAATGTATTTCACATCATATAAAAATGAAATTCATTTCGATGTTCCTATTATGGAATTATTTTGATTAAGAATTTATTTCTGCTTTTATGTCTTCCAATTGTGATAAATCTTAAGTAGATTTAATATATTTTTATTTATTTTATAAACTTATATTAATCTCTGTTTTACTATTTATCTATAAAAGTGTCAATAAATTATTTTTAAAAATGTTTAATTTAATTTTTATGAATCTAAAAATTTATTTATAAGTTTCATTAAAGATCTACTGTTGAAAATTAATAAGTTTACAGAATTTTGTAATTTTGTTTTATCAGTAGAAATTCTGAATTATGTATATATTTTTACGTATTGCTATATTGTAAACTTTATATAATTCTTACAAACAATGTAATTTACAGCGAAACGCTTTTACTTTAGATAAGCTTTTGTGCCATTCTTTTTCATGAAGATCTAAATAGAATAAGGGAAGATCTAAATAGAATAAGAGATTTTCTCTATATCTACCTAACGTCGGCCGGATGGCCGCGTGGTAAAGCTTTGGCTTACCACCCTGGAGGATCCGGGTTCAAATCCGGGTCCCACACCTCCAGTTTTTCAGGAGGGGTCCGGGCCCGGCCCGTTGAACCCCATCTTTCAACCATCCGGTTGACCCCATTAAGGGTGTTGGCCAGCCTGTTTTTCAGGAGGGGTCCGGGCCCGGCCCGTTGAACCCCATCTTTCAACCATCCGGTTGACCCCATTACGGGTGTTGGCCAGCCTGTGATGGGCTCTACAAGTGGCCGCCGCCAGATACAGTATATCCCATGAGGATATGGCGGTGTAATCTAATTAACCTAACCTATATCTACCTCATTTCAACGTTCACTCTTAGTTATTTATAGACATTCATGAATGCTAGAGGAGCTGTAGTTCTTCCAAATATATCAGTAAAAAAAGTATGTAATAGGCTCTCGATTAACCAGTATATTCTACAAAATAATCAGAATTATGGACAATACGTATTTAATATTAAAAAATAAATAAATTGCATATATATTCAAATGTTCTATTATTTGTTGAAAAAGGAAACAATAAATTTGTTTATTTGTAGCAAGAAATTATTGCAATATTTGTAATTTTAATTTAATTCTAATTTTAATGACAAATTATCTAAAATAAAATAAAGAAATGAATCTGAAGCGCTTAAAAATCTTTCAGAGATAAATAAAATATATATAAAAAAAAATAATTAAACGCCACTTTCGGATATTCGGGAATTTACTGTCGTATTTTTCTGTTATATTTTTCATAATTGTATTTAATAGTTTATAGTTCTTTTAATTAAGAGCCTGAAATCTCAACATAATTATATTTATGGTAAAATAATATCAAATTTTTAAAGTACAGTACAGCATTTGTATTCAGAGCCGGCCCTAGGGTAGTAGGCGCCTTGATGCAAAGTTCTTTTATAGCGCCCCTATATTTTCTTAAAGACAATAGTGGCTAAATAATCTTGTAAGGCGCCCCCATACGGTGACGCCCTAATACTGTGCATCACTTGGCATCCTGCCTTGGGCCGGCTTTGTTTGTCATATATAATAATTATTTAACTATGCAGTCATATCGTAAATTATGCAATATTCTTAAAAATCCGTTTTATAAGACAGGCAATTTATTGTTATTATATAATGAGGAATTTCCCCAGAAGAATTCCATATTCAATTTTAGGTAATAATGTATCTTCTGTTTTAACATCCCCAACATTTTTAAAGTAAAACTATTGATAGTAACGTTGTTAATATGATTTGTCAATTTATTTCACCATCAAAAGTTATACTCAGATATTTAATTTTATTCAGTTCATTTAATTTTATATAATTCAAATAAGTATTTATTTCTATTATTATATACAATATATCCTGATTTTAAATAATTAATCTGAAATATGATAGGAATACTTAATTGAATTAATAATTAAAATATAAATGCAAATATAATATATGTTTTTAATGATATTTTAACTTTAGCATACTAAATAATTGATTTTTGCGTCTGCAATTGATTCTGATATACTGTGGATCTAACCAACTATTGATGAGCATTTAATGGCCGGCTGCTATATATTGTAGTTCATTTCTTTCTAGACCAGCAATATAATATCATTGAATAATTATATTTTCCATCTGAAAGATCTCTGACCAATTCATAGTCATTTTTCTCAGGAATATTTTTTTTTCCATGAGATTCAGCTACTTTCATTGTTCCTTTTAATGACTAACTTGCGACGGGCATTTATTTGATCCGATTAACAACAACTTTGCGTTTCTAAACGTCATGCAAAGTTCTAAAACACAATGATACAATGGCTATGGAGTTTTCTAACTTTTCGTAAAATTCAAGGCAACTTTACGCCCATTATTATTAGACTAACTGCAACTAATAGCGCCATTGTGAATATAATTATAATTTATAGTTGAGCACAACTATAAAACACGCAATAAGTTTTCTATTGACTAATAACATTCAATAAATGAAATAGAATTAAAATACTATATATTTTTGTCTGTTAATATTTAATTTTAATAATAAAAAAAATTCAGAAAAATATATTTAAATTATTAATTAAACTAATTAATAATTTTTTATGTTGTCTATGGCCAAATGTTGTCAAAACAGATCAAATTTAATGAACCCAAGGATATATAAACAGTGCATTACATTATTTATATAGGCTAGTTAAATTCATCAGATTTTAATTAATATTCGATTTTCGTATGGGTATTTTTTCGTTTCTATCGATGTGCGCGAGTTCTGACCTCAATTCTGCAAATTATAATATTAGGTTATACTTGTCGAGAATTCCAAAATATTTGAAAAAACTTATTCTACAAGTTCTGTATCATCTATCATATCATTATTTAAATATTATTTATCTTATTTATGCCAATTTTTTAATTGAAATGATTTTCTATATATTTTTAATTAAAATTAAGATATATTGTATGCTGTACTTTAAAATATAAAGATATTTTACACACAATAAATAACAATTCAATAAGTCCAAACCTCAACTATTAGATAGTAATTTCTATTTTTTATTTTAATTAATTATTTATTTTTATTATTTTATAATGGATGATACCAAAAATTCTAATTAAATTGAGATGGAATCTCCTATGGAAAAATTTTTAACATCACTTTTCAATAACTATCAGTCGGCCTTATCCTTTTCCAAGTTCGTAATTCATTAGATGATGGAAGTCCCCAATTCTTTTAATTTCAACAAACTTATTTATTATTGTTCTGATATAGGTATTTAGGTTGTTTTAATTAAAAAATTTTCAAGTACCAGAGCCCCTTTGGCCATTAAAAGTAAAGAATAGGATCTGTTACACACATAAAATTGATTTAATTAAAATTTTCGCAAAGTTAATAGGTAGTTGTCTTAATTTTCGAAACTTTAGAAACAAAATGCTGAAAATTGTTTTTGGGCTAGTCCTAATAAAAATAATATAACAACATTGGTGATCTCAGATGTTGGTCAACATCCGATGATCTCTGAAATATTAGCTACCATATTTATCCAATCGTCATCCAATGATAACTTATTTATTTAAATCGTTGAAAGTCTTGTGCTTACGTTTACTTCGTTAATAATTATATTTTTATAAACTGATATGTGCGTAAAAGGCCATATTCTTTTAAATTTAATGTTACCGCTTCCTAGGACGAGGACCTGGGGTTGGATTTATAGGAAGCAAGTGTTTTGTGTTATTTCACTGTGTTGAAATAAATTTCAAATATAAAAATGTCTGATATGTTGATGTATGTATGCGAAGAATGTATATAGGTTACAAACTGTGTGTTTCATATGTGGATGTTGTTATATTTATGTTTGATGACTCCTCGCTCCACCCGAGTGCGCAAGCCTCGTAAAGAGCCCAAATTCATCGGCTTGCCCCTCCCTCCACCCTAGTGCGCAAGCCTCGTAAAGAGCCCAAATTCATCGGCCTATTTCTCTCTCCACTCGAGTGCGCGAGCCTCGTAAAGAGCCCAAATTCATCAGCTTGCCCCTCGCTCCATCCGACTGCGCAAGCTTAGCTTCGTAAAGAGCCCAAATTCATCGACCTACCTCTCTCTCCACTCGAGTGCGCAAGCCTCGTAAAGAGCTCTAATTCATCGGCTTCCCTCTCGTTCCATCCGAGTGCGCAAGCCTCGTAAAGAGCCCAAATTCATCGGCTTGCCCCTCCCTCCACCCGAGTGCGCAAGCCTCGTAAAGAGCCCAAATTCATCAGCTTCCCCTCGCTCCACCTGAGTGCGCATGGCCGAGAAAGCCATGTTGGATCCGCCCAAAAAACCAAGAAAGCTGCGCTAGATTCGCTTGCAAATCGGGAATCCATCTTCTTCATGCCTACAGCCCAAGAATCCATCTTCCTGCTTGCAATCCAGGAATCCATCTTCATTAGTCTGCAGTCCAGTACGCCATCTTCTTTGCATCTTTAGTTCAGGAATTCATCTTCATCGCCCCAGATATTCAGGAATCATCATACATCTGAAGCTCATGAATTCATCTTCTTAGTTTCCAAGCCAGGAAGTTATCTTCTTTACTGCTAAATAAATGTCAAAATTTATTTTTAATGCTTTCTCAATCAAACAAGAATCATTATTCCTTTATACAAATTCGTAAACATTATATGCATTGGCTAGTATTATTTTGAAAAGTTGATTTTTCAAAATTATTAAAACAGTTTAAAAATTTTGAAAAGATAATTTTTAAATCATTTAGCACAATAATGGTTTCTATTAGAGGATACCAATTGTGATTTTAAGATCTTTATATTAGTCTATCCTCGTCATTGAATTCATTGGAAGCGATAATATACAGTATTTAATTTTTAAATCACTTAGCACAATAATGGTTTCTATTAGAGGATACGAATTGTGATTTTAAGATCTTTATATTAGTCTATCGTCGTCATTGAATTCATTGGAAGCGATAATATACAGTATTCTAAATGATTAATTGAAATTTATGTATGAATGAATTGAAAAATCAAATTAACTTACCAATTATATGGAATAATTCGCATAATGCCTAAAACTATTTTATATTTAATGTCTTTTCTTCCTGGAGAAATTTGATTTACATTAAGTCTTCGAATTTTCACTGTCAATGATAAAGGTTTTTAGTTCAATTTCCAGTCGTATAGAAACAATTTAAGTTACAAAAGATAATGCAATATCTTTTTTGATTCTAGAAAACATTACAGTCTATCAATATAATTCATATCTATTTAAGATCGAACGTTGAACTTAATAAATCGGCATTAATTTTCAATTAAAAAAAATTATTTAAATATAATTCTAAACTGGTTTAATAGGAAATGAATTATCATTTTTTTACATTACAGGAGATAATATTGTCAGAGATAACAATGTTTAAATGCTATTATTACGATTATCAATTTCTAAAAAAATTAGTGAATATTGAGCTTCTTAGTAATTTTTGAGTAGCATAAATTTTATTTGAAAGATACAAAAATTTCTATATAATATAATAAAGTACAGTATTCTGAATAAAAACTAATTGGAATTATTGAAAATTTATAAGTTTCTAAAATATTCTGAATAGCTAGAAAGTAAAATTCTTTGATTATTTACTCGAAGAAATTAAGATCGTGTATAATTTAGACAATGAAGAGTTTTAATAAAACTTTCACAAGAGAATTATTTTTAGTTTTAAAGAAATTTTCTAATATTTTTATTAATTAAATATCGTGTCTCGAAATTAATTTAGATAATATGAAAGCTGTACGTATGCTAATTTGTTTGTAATCTTTTAATTATACAACTCTATATTTGGATGTATTTTTTTCAGTTTTGGTAATTATAGATTAAGACGAAGTTATATTATCATTATTATTATATGATATGTTTTTACAATATATACACTTCCAACAAAAATTTTATCTTAACCACAAAAAATTATTCAGAAGTGATGATATTCATTGTGTTTTATTAATAAAAAATCGCCATAAAATAATAATAACGATTTTTTTAGAATTCTTTTTGCTCTATATAAAAAAAGATTGGGAAAGATGTTTTTCTCTAATATTCTTAATTGTGTCTACATACATGTTTTTAGCTATGGAATTTTTATTTTATATGGTTACTCTAAATGAGAATAAAGTGGAGTCTGCTTTCAGCAGAATGTTACAGAATCTTAAAATATACTTGTTAATCATTAATAATATAATTTGAGTAAATCTTGAATTATTTTTATGTAACTGATTAATAATTAACCAACCATTCTGAAAATTATTTATCAAGATTGATTTTCCAAGTTATATACATTTATTTATATAAAATATAAAAAGTTTGCATTACTCACGTTAAAAACACTTGAATTAACTCGAAGAAATTAAATTTTTTTTTACTATAGAAAAATCCAACACGAACTGTCAACAATTAACAAACAATAGCAACAGTTCAATAATGAAGTCGGGTGAATATTATTAAATTGAGTGACATTCGAACTAATTCAAATAAATATAAACGATGAAATTTCTTATAAATTTCGGCGCTAGTAATGATTTTATTAAATTTGAATAGCATTTAGAAAAGTTGATATCGTCCCTAAATTGGCAGAAGAATCAGTTTTTTTTTTTTTTTTAACAGAATGGACAACAAATATATATTTTATTAAATATATATTGCTAAGAATAACTGTTCTGATATTTCTACGAAATCTAATCTCTGTTATATAATTTATTGATTTTATTGTCATTAGAGTTGAAATAATTGGGGAAATTAATGATTATTACGCGGGAGTTCCTTCAATCTGCTGATTGATTCTATCATAGGTATTTGCCAGTCTGTTATGGACTTTAAAAGTGGCTCTTGCCTTATAAAATATACCTAACCTTCGATTTACGCGGTAGATTGATTTTGAAAAAATATGTTTAAATGAAAATCATGTAAATCGAAATTAACATTTGTATAGAAAATGGATGTATAGATTCCGTAACACTCAATTAAATACTTTTAAGTATTTTTTAAAAATTAATTTAAAATTTTAATTTTTAGAATAATAAATGTGCACAATAAAAAAGGATGAAAGTGTAAAACCTTCAAAATTTATGAAAGCAATAATTTATTCCGTATCTTCTTCGCTTGTTAATATAAAAACAGTCTTCTCTCTTCTTAGTTAAAAATTGTCACTACTATTTCTAACTTCTTTTTCATTCTTTCTCGGATATTGTTTGAATTTGTTTTCCGAAGAGATTTTCGGAATTGGCAAAGAAATTGGAGATCATCCATAAACTACATCACGTTATTTTGAACACTTTTTGACCCCGTCTCTCCCGTTCGTCATTTTTCGTTACATCTGGCTTAATCCCCTAACCATGAGGTCACAAATTGAAGATCCTCTCCCTTTCTACCTAATAATTTTTTCTCTGTTTTTATATAAAAAGAAAATTAAAAATAGTAGAAAATATGAATTATTTTTCATTAATACTTTGTTATATATACTGTAATCTTTAACTTTCAGAAAAACCTTCAAGCAACTGGATATAAATATCTTAGAACTAGATATGTCTTACATTTTATAACAAATTTATTTCTAAATATGTTACATACAACTATTAATTGCTCAGTAATGTCGATTTAATTAGAAAGCTATTAACATTTTTTCTTAAACATAATTTCGGGATATCTCAAGTTCTAATAATCGTAGGAAATTGATTCAGATATTGTTAGAGCTGGAACTAGATAACATTTTTAATGGTGCACAAAAATGCTAGAGCATCATTTGAAACAAATGAGAAAATATGTTTTACATTTTTTAGCGAATATGAATGGATTTTCGATTCAATTAGATACCATTTTCAGATAGTGCAAGTGATAAACTTTAAAATTCTTTTTTTTTATCGAGTAAAAGTCAAGATATTAATTCTGTGGCACACTGTGTATAAGTAGAGAATATTATATAAAGTTTAAAGTATGTTTATTCTAATATTAACAGTAGAGAAGTTTTTCATGCTGTTCTTCTCTAAAAAAAGCATTATAACCAAGTTACAGCTATTTGCAAGAAATTTCACGCTGAAAATTTATTGTATGATAAACGATTAGCATGAATTTCACGCCGCGAGTTGGTCATAATATGTATCGCGAAATGTGGTATAAAAATCTTCCTGGAAATCGCAATGTTAAACTGAAACCTTTAAACCTAGCAAGTAATTTTAACTTGCTAGGTTAATGCAGTACATAGTCGAACTAATTTTTAAGTTCAATATACTGTTTACTATAAAATAGTGTTTTTACCATTTCAGTGTTTGTTATTTATCTTTACATAATGTCACAAATCGGAAAAAGCAAAAAAACGAAAACACAAAATATTAACTAATGGTCGAAAAGACTGAAATAATTAAAAAAACTTGACTTGGGAGAAAAGCTTAGTGATTTGACTTCGTTTTACGGTATTGGACGAGCCACCATTTATGACATTAAAAATAATCGAGATAAAATTGTCAGAGGTTTGTGAACGATTTGAATAGCAAGAGCAGTGACAGGAAAGTCTGAATAAACTGAGCGTATTCGTTTGTGTAATTCCATTTTTTTCATTGAACATCCAATAATCCGACAAGCCTCTGAAATCCGACAAACTCCGAACCATATGTGTCGGATTAGGGAGACTCTACTGTAATATTGTTTATGAACTACTGCATTAACTTAGCAATGATACTCTATTTATAAAAATCAGTACAGTAAAAACCTCGATTTTACGGACTTCGAATTTTACGGACACCATCCCAAAAAATAAAATAAATAATATTAATACAACTTTGCATAAACTGTCTACAGTACTGTACTTGAAGTTGAAAGTGACTAAGTACTGTACAGTATTATTGTATTGCGTGTAAAATAACACACTCATTTATTGCATAATGCGTCATTTTTATTTTAACAACTTACCTACATGTAACATACTTGTACATGTATGTAGGTAATTTAATTTAATTTAAAAATACTCTATGTAAATGACAGGTAATTTAATTAATTTAAAATACTCTATGTAAAATAATACAGTTTTTAGGCAAATTTTGTTTAAAATACTCTATATAAATTAATTCAGTTTTTAGGCATAAGTCACATTAGTTAGTACAGGTATGTTGAAAATATTTTTATAAAAAAGAAATTTTACTTCGATTTTACGGACTAGTCTTGCCCCCTATAGTCCGTAAAATCGAGGTTTTACTGTATAATGGTTCTATTGTAAAAAGGATGTCCACACATTCAGTCAGCCAGCTACGTTTTGCTATTATGTATTGATATATATAGGCTATACAATGAGCTGTGAGTAGGATCAATTATAAAATTATTGACCCTACTCACAGCTCATTGGAACGGATTCTAATCAACATATGACACTAAAAGTGGTATATATATTAATTAGACCATAGAGTCGAAATTTCCAATAGAAAATAAAATAGTTCAAAGGTCAATTATAAAATAATTGACCCTACTCACAGCTCATTGGAACGGATTCTAATCTACATATGACACTAAAAGTAGTATATATATTAATTAGACCATAGAGTCGAAATTTCCAATAGAAAATAAAATAGTTCAAATTTTCACAACCAGGCAAAAATATGATACTTTATGGATGAAAAATACATTGATAAATGTAACATAACAATAAGACTTTATTATTCAAAAAGCAGTTACGGAAGTTCAATATATGCTCCATCTAAGTCGATCACCAGGCAAAAATATGATACTGTATGGATGAAAAATACATTGATAAATGTAACATAACAATAGTAAGACTTTATTATTCAAAAAGCAGTTACGGAAGTTCAATATATGCTCCATCTAAGTCGATTACATGCTGGATACATAAAACTGCGTGATTAATCGTCGCTCGAATCTCCAGACTTTTTTAGAATCGCCAGATTTCAACCCATGTGATTTCTGGCTATGGGGATATTTAAAAGATCCAGTCTATCAGGAAGGAGTACGGCTTGTGGCTTACCGGTATGCAAGCATAAATCCGCATTTCGGAAATATTCCGATTGCTTAAAAGAAATGCTTCGAGCTTAGGAACACAAAATATTAAATCTTGTATGTTTTTTGAGGAAGAGTCTATGCTCGGCCCGGATTCTTCCTCAAAAAACCGGAAGTATGGGACCCAAGAATTGAAGAAGATCTTCCAGAGTGGAATCTTAGCACACTTCCACCGCGGGCATCCGGCCGAACTGCAAGATTTAATTTTAAACTTTAATTGTAACATTTTACAATCTATTATATATCATGCTTTACAGGTAAAGAAAATTACTTTCTAATAAAATACAGTTTAAAATTCAAGACGTTATATATATAATTAATTTTTTTAACGCTAGTTCTCATTCACTAATCACTAAGCAGCAATGTCACTTTCAGGCATTATCAAAGATCGCCAACCCTTGTGAAGGTCTATTGCTCCCATATTTAATCTGTTCTCCGAAACACACAGTCATGAACTTAAATTTTTTAAATCTTGAAATTACATAACTGCCCGCCCGCTTCTCTCTTCGCAACGAATATTCAGTGCGCCTTAACAAGTGCAATTCTATTTTATAACCTATGTAGATCGGGTACGTTTGGTGTATGGGTGTAGGTCAGGTGTATGTATTTACGAGTGACTGTTTTGTTTATTATAAGGGATTTATAGTGATTTATAAATTATTACAAATCCCTTATTTATAATATTGTACTTTTTTTTTCTCTTTACTTTTATTTATCATGAGTAATTCGAAAACTTATATAATATTTTATATCAAACTATAATTTAAATACCCATAATGATGTTTTCAAACAACAAACGAAAAATATCTGATGAAAATAATGTTTCAAGATAACTGGGAAGAGGAATATTTTGTTGTGTTGAATAAAAAAGGTTCAGCAACGTGTTTGATTTATCAAGAAAGTATCGTTTTAAAAATATATAATATTGATTGTCATTACACCACGAAATATAAATCATTTAATGACACTTTTGCTCACGGGTCTTTAATAAGACGTGAAAAATTAGCTTTCTTCGAGAAATTGTTGCAACAACCAACAAAGTGTTGTGCTGATCGCTGATGTAGCATGTTGCGACCTTCTTGATGTAGCAAACAAATGTATGTAATCCGGGAAAAAAAAAAGGTTGAGTATGACTGGTCTATTGGACTGTGCAGAATGGAGACCGATAAATCTGATACGGACCTTCATAAATTTTCCGAGAAATAGGTTCCTAATTCGATCTCGGGTCTTCTAAATTTAATGCCGAAGTATTCCAACCGGCCAATTCAGCCAAATTTCCTGTGTGTTGAATAGTTTAAATACAGTATATTGTTCATAGACAATACTGTATACTTGAATTAGTGTTCATATATAAAATACATGAGCACTACTATAGGCTTCCACATCATTTACTCTCTATTCTGAATGGAAATGTAATAAAATAAAAGAATGAAATTTAATTTTTAATTAAGAAAGCTAAATCTACTGTTCATTAAATTTAGCTTTAAGGTTAGGTTAAGTAAGTTAAGCCGCTATGTCACACGAGAGATATACTATATCTGGCGGCGGCCACTTAGAGAGCCTATCACAGGCTGGCCAACACCCATGATGGTGTCAACCGGATGGTTGAAGAATGGGATTCAACGGGCCGGGCTCGGACTCCCTCCTGAAAAACTGGTGGAGTGGGATCCGGATCCTCTAGGGTGGTAAGCCACAGCTTTACTATGCGGCCATCCGGCCGACATTTAGCTTTAAGAAAGCTGAACTTGAAAAGACTAGTTGACAATGGGATAAGAATTATAATTAATATTTGCAATATTACTGAGAATTAATATATACAGAATATATGACTTATGTTTCATTTATTTTTTCAACTTTAATTTTTTTAAATTACGATTTTTTAATAAGGTAAATACTACTAGTAAATAATAATTTGGCATATTAGCAGTGACAAATAATGGAACGCTTACTACAGTTTCTTTTTTTCTAATATGTGGTTTAACGCCTCTTTTCATCGCGGTGGATACTAAGGGACCCACACACCTGATGGAATCAGTCTTCAGATAGAGTTCAATTAACTGAGCCCGAACCTCTTCCGAAAAACTAGAGATGTGGGATCAGGAATTGAACCCAACATTCAGATGGAAGCATAGCACTTCAATCAGGACCATCTGACTGAACTTCGTGCTACACTTTGATAAACGCTAATATAGAAAATCATTATATCAAATTTGATCGCGTTTTGCCAATTACTGTAGTTACTTCTTATCAGATACATTGTACTTTAATTAATGGTCATCTTATGCATCTAAATTAATATTCTGCGTTAAAGTGAACTTAATGGTCGGATGCCGAGTATATAACGTGTTGGCGTACCACGCAGGAGGACCCGAGTGCAACATCTCTTGAAGATTTTCGGGGTGCTGGGCCCGGCCCGTCGATCCCCGCCTTCACCATTCGGCCCCTCTCACCGGTGTGGGTACAGTCCATGGTTGGAACTGGCTCTTAGTAATCTTCTTGATTTGAAAGAGGCTTAAAAAAGCAAAAAAGCCAACAATAAGAACAGGAATGAGGCTTTGTTTATATCTTAAAAGCAAAAATTTATTATAACTACCTGTATAAAAATTCTTTATCTATTCATTTTAGGTTTATTAATTTTTAACTTCCTTTAGTTCTTCTTCTTCTTCTTCTTCGTTGGGTAATATGAAGGTTTCAGCTGGCCCTTTTTACTCCGATACTTCCTTTAGTCCGTACATACTCTTAACTTAAGTAAAACTATAAGCTATTCAGTAAGATCTGAAAAATAAATATATATAGCTTCATTCTTTGTGGAAAAATAAAATGCAAAGTATGAACTATTTTTCATAATTTTCGAGAAAAACAAGATTTAAAATAAATATTTTGTGATTTCCATCGATATTTCAATTTTCACAACAAAAATAATATCAATTTGCCATTGTGTTTTTATTACTATTGTTTCTTTATTTTATATTTAAAAACATCTTTAATGCGTGTTTGTATCTATAGTATATACGAATGTTAAAAACCAATTAATCAATTTCTCGTAGAAGAGATTTATATATTTATTTTAAAAAATAAATTTAATATTTTATAATCTAATCTTTTTAAATCTTAGAATAATCATTTACAATGAAATTAACATCGGTCCTGAATGACATATGCTTAGAGTCTAATTTTTTTTGTTATTACAACTATTATATGGAAAACATCAGTTTTTCACTTAAAGTATTGATTGTTTCGCTTCTTGAAATATTTTATAGTGAAATTCTAGAAATTTAAATTTCCAGAATTTTAAGAATTATTCTTAAACATATTCTCCCATATTCTATCTGTTCTTAAACGTAGCCTCCGAGATAGACATCTCGGATGATTTCTTCTTCTTCTTCTTCTTTTGGGTAATATGGAGGTTATATATTGATGATTTAAGACGTAGCCTCGGAGATGTTTATCTCAGAGGCTACGTCTTAAATCATCAATATATAACCTCCATATTACCCAAAAGAAGAAGAAGAAGAAGAAATCATCAATAGCTTTCGTCCGTCAGAGGGCGCAAACATTATCCAAAAAATGTCGTATTTACAAACTACTATACGAACTCATAGACAGCGTGTTTGTAGTTTATATAAAAGAGCTTTACGAAATGCTGATAGTTACGCTAATGACAGGTACAGCAACTTTTATAAATAACTGTGTATAAAAAATAATAGTACACTATAAGGATTTTTGATTTCATAAATATCTCCAAGGTGACCCGGAAAAGTAAATTTTATACATTTAATAGTAATCCCTTATGTGAAAATAGCATAGATAAATAGCTCATGGCTTTCCGATAAAAGTTTATCGATGAAGTTTCCGAAATATATGAATTATTAAGTTAAAGATTCATCCCTTGTCATTTTAATAAACCAAATAAATGAATTTTGAAAATTTTCTATAACAATTGAATCTGTTTGCTAATGGGATAAGGTTGAAAAAGAATGACGTGTTGTGCACAGATATCCAGTAAGCTGAATATTTATGCTCCTACTAATCTATTGTAAATAGTAATATACATACAGTAAGTAATCTTACCATTTTATTAGCTAAAAGAGAAATAGATTTAAAACTTCTCTTATTTATTTTACCCATGCATTTTTAATTTTTAAATATTTCAATGAAACTTGATTTGTAAATCACATGGGAAAAATTCTGTCTTTAGGAAAGGAATTGTCCCTCAAAAAAGGTGTTGTCCGGATAGCTGTGTAATAGATTTCTATACCTTCCAAACTATCGCATTTCTTTTGCTGGAAACAATGAGTCAAAATGCTGGACATACAGGGTTATTTGCTGGACAAATCATTTATTTTTCGTTTCTGATATATAATCTACATATGTTCATTCTTTCGAATTTGTATGCACTTTATTATACATCCACATAGCTGACTTACATTTCGTCAGTGCACTGACAATTTTTTTAAGAAGCATGTTAAAATGCTTTAGAAAATATTTGTTTATTTTTGCATACACCAAGTTTGGGTGCATTCCAAACCTCAATAGTAAGTCATCAGTGATTAGTCTCTTTTGATGTCAGAAATAACTCAACATCAGTATGTTTCTGGAACGACTTGCTGAGTGTGGAGATAAGATGGTGGCTAACATAGTGATGCAGAAGACACTAATGAATGTTATAACTTCATTAGCATCATTAGAAAGCACTAAAATTTATTTGCCAGTAAACAACAATGATGATAATGATTTATAACACTCTCTAACTTTTAAAATCTTATCATCTAGTAGGAACTGCTTTTTCTGCAACGTTGGATAAACGGTGTAAACTGGTATCAACATACTCACCATCTTTCAAATGCAATTACTGTGTTGACCGTTTGATGAGCTCAACACTGATTGACTTGTTGAGCTTTGGAATGGTTTGCTGAGATTTTTTACTCATCACTGATTAGTCTGTTGAGGTTTGGAACGCACCCTTTGATAGTATCTCATTGTTCAGTGTTGTCTGGCTGTCTGTCTTAATATTTTTAATGACAGAAAATATCTTGTTATAGATTTGCTCTTGTCTACATCTTTCTGTGAACTATCTAAGGAACTATCAAAGTTCATTGGTTGCTATTTTCATGCCATCTAGTGGTTGACTGGTGAGTGTGATGCTTGGGTGCTCTTTGGTGTTGTGCTTGATGTAGTGACTACTGACATCGATGTTAAACAGTATTAGTATAATGTTAAATAAATATCTTATCAATTTATCAAAACAAAAATTACAAAACAAAATGGCCTAAATATTTGTCTATCACTTGTGGGATTGTTTCAGGAAATGCAGGACTGTCCTGTGAATCGCATGATACTTGGAGGATATAGATTTCTATTCAGAAAAGTTGGATCAATTCTAGTTCCTATTCTTCCAAACTTTTTCATGAAAAATTCTAATTCTGCCTATTGATCTTCTTTCAACTATTAGGCTGGTCTTATACAAGCCTTGGAAAGGCTGGCCACATATATATATCACTTATGATATCTTATGACATAACTAAATTGAGCACTCAAAAGAAGATTCAAAACAAATTAGATTTTAAAAATATTTTCTGGTCATTTAGGAGCTTCAAACAATTTTAATTAAGATCTTTGCAAAAAATTTTGAATATATTTGCAGTTGTAGTTTTCTGCAATCTTTATAGAAAACTACAGCTGATAAATATGGTTGAAAATTACAATTAGAGTTTACCAATTACTGTACCATTGGATCTATTAATCAATTTGAAATTGATAGTTCTGTTTTCATAATGATTTTGTAACATTTGATTGTGACTTTGGCAACTAATTTTATTTCATTATTATATAAAATAATTATAATTTATTGATCTTATTGAAAAATGGATCTTATTATAAAATATTAAAATTATAATATTTATTAAATAGTGAATCTATGGTGATAAAATTAAAATGGATGTATTTCCCATTTTCTAATATATGGAAAAGGAATTGATTTAAGCAATTTTTTGCAATAGTACTTGACTTCAAAAGATGATTGACCATTTGAAGTTAGAATACAATATATTTCACTTTGCAGTTCTCTGCTAATACAGCACTTCTCAATTATATTCTGTTTTTTATTTTATATCTCAAAATGAAAATTATATGCAAAATAACACTTACGGCCATATTCACCAAACAGGATCGAGATTGAGATCAACTACGATCCTGGATCAGTCTATAGTTTCGTATTCACCAGGATTTTGAATCCAGGATTGGACACAAAACTTGATCGCAATCTTGATCCAACAGTTTGTTCGGATTGAAGTAAGGATCGGGATCGACTCATGTGCAGTTTTGTCAGTTTTAAAGCAAAATATTTCTAATAGTACTTTCTTTTCAAATATAGTAAATATTTGTCGATTTTTTTCCATGGTAGGAATACACAAAATTTAATTCTTTTCAAATATAGTAAATATTTGTTGATTTTTTTCCATGGTAGGAATACACAAAATTTAACATCTATAATCTGATAAGTTTCTGAAAGTACTGCAGTTTCAGCATGACATCATTAGCACGTGATATTTTAAACCAATAATATGACGGTTTACTAACAGTAGGAGATCGTCTCTTGGATTGGCTAATTCGCATTCGGTGAATACCAACAGGATCTCCATCCTGTTTGGTGAATACGGCCATTAGAATAGGTATGTCAAACATAAATTAACACACAGATGGGATGGCTCCAAGCTTGTCTCATCTGTGTGTTAATTTATGTTTGTCATACCCATTCTAAGTATTATTTTGTAGATAATTTTCATTTTGAACCTGCAGGTGTTAGACCTTGGAATTGAACTTAGTCCTCTAAGGTGATATGTGAATACTTTAAAACATGACCATCTAACTCAGTTTTTTAGCTCTAGTGTAATGTGCACTTAATGAATAATAGTGTAAATATGTTTTTAAGCTTTTATATTCATTAGCAAATGAAAAAAAGGCTGTGATTTGCTTTACAGTGAAATTTATTTACAGCAATGATTTGGAATATAACTGCCACAATAATAAGGTATGCCTATATATATAATTATTGGAATTCATTTTTGAAAAAAAAAATACATGTCTGTAATAAGAAACTGAAAATTAAATTAATCTTTCTAATGAAATTAATAGAGAAACAAATAGTTTGGAAAAAATAGTTGCCTACTTTCCAAATATAACTGTTATTTTAGAATGATTGATGATATAGTTTAATTTTATATCTTTAATCTGAAAGAAAATAAGAAGTTGGATTATAGAACACTAAACTATTCTAATGTCGTTCTTTGTTCTATTACCAGTTTTTTAAACTATAGATAGAAAATAAAGCTACGTACAAAAAATCCTAACTTAACTAGTAGTTTTACATGCTTACTATCAGTCCCCCAGAGGTATACATAAATAATACATCAAGCCGGTCTACATATATTAATTCTTCATCTTAACTGCATATTCCCATGCTTTCGATATACTTACCACTTTTTCATTTATTAAGTTCTCATTATCTTGCCTTTTCACTATCTCCAATGCTTCAGTTAAGTATTTATGCTCTTTATTCGTTACCTGCCTTATCACTCTGGCTCTATCCCACCTTATCCTTGTATCGTCTCCGTAGGCTTCTATTGCTAGCGCTGTATTTAAATCTCCGTTCCTGATGTCCCTCCTATGCTCTTCCAGTTTCTGCTCCAGAGTTCTGGACGTAACTCCTATATATTTTAAGCACTCACTTTTTTGTACCCTTTCTAATGGCACTTCATATACCCCTGAGTGGTAAGCAGTGGCGGCTCGCCCATACTGTAGGCTTCTATTGCTAGCGCTGTATTTAAATCTCCATTCCTGATGTCCCTCCTATGCTCTTCCAGTCTCTGCTCCAGAGTTCTGGACGTAACTCCTATATATTTTAAGCACTCACTTTTTTGTACCCTTTCTAATGGCACTTCATATACCCCTGAGTGGTAAGCAGTGGCGCATCACCCATAAGGGCTGCAGGGCTGCAGCCCTCCCTGGTAAATATATCGAAAGCATGGGAATATGCAGTTAAGATGAAGAATTAATATATGTAGACCGGCTTGATGTATTATTTATGTATACCTCTGGGGGACTGATAGTAAGCATATAAAACTACTTGTTAAGTTACGATTTTTTTGTATGTAGCTTTATTTTCTATCTATAGTTTAAAAAACTGGTAATAGAAGTTGGATTATTTGAGAATCTAATATCAGTTCCTTATTTAATAGTCAAATCTGGGTCTGTGTCACCTTTATGAGAATTTGAAAAATTTGAAATTTCAACTTTTTTTAAATAGATGAAATTATACAGTTAAAAGATGCATTGTTGAGATAACCTTTTAAAGCAGAATATACATATAGAATTTTATGGAAATCTAATTTAAAAGTTATAAAGATTTAAAAGTACTGTTAATATGTAGATATTTTGATGATCTTATAAAGATAAGTTAAAATTATTCTTAAAATAGCATATATATGAAGAGATCAGAATGAGATATTAATTGAAACAAGTTTAATGCAGAATCAATATTTGTTAAAATACAAATCCATGAAATCCTCAAGACATGTTGACAGATCCATTTCAAATTTTTATACTTTCCATGCCAGAATGTGATTTCCCTTGGGCACAATATTATAAATGAAAGTTTTACCTTCTCCAATTACCAAAATACAATATATAATTTGTTGAATATCTTATTCAACAAATTTTTAAAAATAAATACAACATAGTAATATTAAACAAAAATTATTTGATCTTTACTATGAGAAAAGATACATCTTATTCCTCCATATTTTATACAAGCAAAAATAAAATGCTATCATATATAATAAAGGAATAAGCGTGTGGAGTCCATGTTTCTGCGCATGTGCGAACTCTGGAGCCAGAAGTGTCGCCGTTACTATTTTCTATTGCTTCGAATCTTTAATCACGTCTTTTAAATAACTAAATCCCAATCTCATTATAAATTTTGCTGTCAAACCTAAAAATTGAAGCAGCAATCATTCAATTATACAAGTAAATCTTCAACTACTACGAAATTTAATTAAATTTTAGAATATATGAACTCAATACGAAACTTCTGTTAAATTTTAGAATATATGAACTCAATACAAAACTTCTCGTGCGATTTCCAATGCTTGAGTTGTGCACTTTATTGCTCACATATTATATTGTCCCAGGGAACTACTGCGAGTATGCAAAATCATATATAATAAAGGAATAAGCGTGTGGAGTCCATGTTTCTGCGCATGTGCTAGCTCCGGAGCCAGAAGTGTCGCCGTTACTATTTTCTCTCGCTTCGAATCTTTAATAGCGTCTTTTAAATAACTAAATCCCAATCTCATTATAAATTTTGCTTTAAATTATCATAGCAAATCCCAATCTCATTATAAATTTTGCTTTAAATTATCATAGTTTACTTTCCATTAAATGTCTTTTTATAAATTTTGCTTTAAATTATCATAGTTTACTTCCTATTTATGTTTGCATACTTCTTTTTGTTATTGACTCAAATTTGGCTTTTTCTATTGAAAAATGTTGACTGTTCCTCGGCTTGAGAGTTCAGTTTGCATTTGGCGTGTTGAGGCTACATAAATGTTGCATTTAAATAATATTTCGGCTTGAGAGTTCAGTTTTCATTCGGCATGTCGAGGCTACATAAATATTGCATTTAAATAATATTTAATTTAGTTCAAAATGAAAATAATATTTTATTCATTTCAGAAATTATAATTTTGTATTTTAAAATAAAAATTATAATTATTATTTAAATAACTGAATCGCTTGAGAGTTCAGTTTGAATTCGGCATGTCGAGGCTACATAAATATTGCATTTAAATAATATTTAATTTAGTTCAAAATGTAATATTTTATTCATTTCAGAAATTATAATTTTGTATTTTAAAATAAAAATTATAATTATTATTTAAATAACTGAATCGCTAAATCTATAGTTTGATAGCTGCCAATTTCATGTAAAAAAAATTTCAAAGTTTCATCTGGAAGAAAAAACAAGCAAAAGCATTGTATACAAGGTTATGCTAAATAAATGAAAAATCTCAAATTTGACAGATTAGAAACAAATGTTTCATTTTTGGTATATTTGGGCATATGGTGACCAGAGGCTAACTAGTATAAAAATAAATCTGTAATATATAACATAGTTATGTTTGCATACAAAAGTTAGTAGTGAAAATAAAAAATGAAAAATTATTTATTAAAATCATATGCATTTATAATGAGAGATGAAATTTTAGCATTCAATACAGAGAAAATTTTTGTAAATTTTTCTACAAAAAAAGGCTAATTAGTTTCAAAAAAATCGGTGACCCAAATGTCTGAACCTCCCCTTGTTAGAGAACAAATTAATTAATTAAGTTTAAAAAAATTAAAGTATATGGAAAGAATTAGGGCATGAATTAAGATAAACACTCACGCTAATAATATTAACGTGGTATTTACATACCGTAAGTGGGGTTACTTGGTTACAGTTTTATGAATTTTTTTATGGTAGAAGCAAGAATATCACACTCTACATTGGATAGTAGATTTTGACTTTTTAAATATTTAATTATTAAAAGAAATAAAAAGATAAATTTCTACAAAAATTTGGATAGTAGATTTTGACTTTTTAAATATTTAATTATTAAAAGAAATAAAAAGATAATATGCCAAAAAATGACTTTTCTGGAGGTGCATTGAAATTATTAAAAATTTCAGTAGAAAATTAAATATGATTCTTTTCTAATACTTTCATAAATTATAAATATTGATAGATATGGATCATTTTGTAAAAAATATTATTAATTATTATTGAAAAATAAATAAATATTTTTGATGTTAATTACTACTGGTAAAACCTTTATATGTTTTGTATTCTTTCACAATTAGTTCTACAATGGATCTTATGAAATATTTCAAGAAATAATCAATGCATTTTTGTAATATAAGAAGTCCTCAACTTACGACAGTGATTATTTAAGATAAAAATCCATAATTATGACAGCTGCCATTAATGATAGTCAGTTGACCAGATAATCGAGTTGCTGCCAGGATGAAAGTTAGTTGTTTTTCTGTTATACAATATTGATATTTAATTTCAAAACCTATATCTCCAGATTTTTTTAGATATCTAGACTCAATCTATTCAATGCTATTCCAAATGCATGGAATGATGGAATTCAGATTTTATATTTTTGAAAAAAAATGGATCTCATGAAATATTTTAAGAAATAATCAATGCATTTTTGTAATATAAGAAGTCCTCAACTTATGACAGTGATTATTTAAGATAAAAATCCATAATTATGACAGCTGCCATTAATGATAGTCAGTTGACCAGATAATCGAGTTGCTGCCAGGATGAAAGTTAGTTGTTTTTCTGTTATACAATATTGATATTTAATTTCAAAACCTATATCTCCAGATTTTTTAGATATCTAGACTCAATCTATTTATTCAATGCTATTCCAAATGCATGGAATGATGGAATTCAGATTTTATATTTTTGAAAAATTTTTGATGGATCTGACCTAGATATTGATTTGCCTACTGTAATGTCCTACTGGCTCCACCACAAATGTGACTAGTTTGTAGTTTGGGGTCTGGAATAGATACCATTATGTAGTAGTTAGCCAATGATTGGAAAATGATGTTAAAAAATAATTTCTTATATATGTTAGAAACTTGGTTAGGTTAATTTGAATTAAACTGCTAAAGGATACTTTTGGAAGTTGCCACTTTTAAAGCCCCCTATAACTATCCAACATTTATGATGGAAACATCCGGATGATTAAAGGATGGGGTTCAATGAGCCTAAATGGGACGGTCTGGACCTTTCCTGAAAAATGATATTGGGAGACCCAGAATTGAACTCAGTTATTCAAGGTAGTAATTAACTGCTTTACTGTGCATCTGGCACTAGAAATTTGCACACAGGAAAATAACTTGAACATTCCATATTTATTTTATAGTGTGTTTTTTTTAGTTTTATCCATATAAAGTTCTATTAGTCATGAAAAACAATTTTCTTGTTTTAAAAAATAAACAGTTAATTGAACATTATTGTACTCTACTATTTTTTAAAAACATATTGAATATTTTGAGTTCTGATGGCTGGTTGTTGTGTTTATAACATTGCACATATGGAAAATCATGTTCTAAGTTACAACAGATTCAAATTACAATTGAAATTTTTGAACACAACTCTGTTATAAGTGGGGATCTCCTATATTACATTTGGTATTTAAATAAAGAGCTATATATACTGAACTGATATAGTTGAATAATTTGAATTTTTAGAAAAAAACTATTTTCAGAATTAGACTATTTTATTTCTTCAAAAATTTTTATATTACTTTTAATATTATCATTAATGATTTATTTCATAGGCCAACATTTCTATTTAACTGTGCTTTAATAAGACAGCGATTTGAAGAAAATAGACATGAAACTGATGTTAGAAAAGCCAAACAATTGCTTGAAGCTGGTGAAGAAGAATTGTTCAAAAAACTACATCCTCAACCTTTTCAATGTATGAATATAATTATCACCATATAAATTTCAGTTAATGATTTTGTTAAATTTAATGTTTCATTGACAGATGCTAACTCTCCTGGTGGTGTTGCATATGCACGAGAGGTACCATCACCTGACTGGGTAAATAAAAGTTGTTTATATTCAGTACAATATATTTTTAATTTGTTTTATTAGTAATTATAATTTATTTCATATTCTGAATTTATTTTTTATAATAAATAATAATAATACTATATTCACATCTAGAAAAAATATCATAAATCAAAATCTAATAAAAATTCACAAAATAACATTAATATTGATGTTTATTTGTATATTATAATCAAAGATATATATTTTATATTTTTCAAAAATAAAAGGATATTGGATAGAAAATATAAAAAATTGTGTCCAATGTCTTTCAATATTGATGTTTATTTGTATATTATAATCAAAGATATATATTTTGTATTTTTCAAAAATAAAAGGATATTGGATAGAAAATATAAAAAATTGTGTCCAATGTCTTAACAAAAAATTATCTGAATAATGTGTATCCAATTCCTAACATATATGATAAACAATTGGATACATTATAATGAGTACTTTGTTGGGTAACTTTAAATTTTGCTGAGGACATATGACATATATTCAAATTACTAGTACTGATGCCAGAAGTTACAATAGTGATGGGAACTCTATCTTAAGTTTTTGAGATATATAATTAATTGGAATCCTTATTTCTAACACTATTTATGGCAACTTGGGAGACAATAAACAAGTTGAATAGCCATAAAATAAAAATCAGCATTAAGTTCTGATTCCAGGAACAGTTTATCATGATGCTTTAGCACTTGAAGAGAGGCACATAATAAGATGGATTTGGAGTAGAAAGCAAAAATGAAGAAATAAACAAAAACTAAATTATTTTCCAAATATATACTATATTTATTTATTCAAGGCACTGTCAATAATTTATAGAACTTTATTTATTTAAACAATATTTTAATAAATTTAACAAAGTTTTTTTAAATTGCTATTAAAGCAAGCACCTAAAAATTATTCATTTTTTGAATTACACATCTATTTTATCATATTATCTAACTGATATTATAAACATTATTTAGAAATTTGTCAAACTGTATTCAACTAAATATAATAGCAATGTTAAATTTTGCTTTGAATTATTAAAATTATTTACCAAAAATTGTTGAAATATATAATGGCTATAAAGAAGATTGTTCATCAAGAAGTAATAATCATTTTTGATATATGTATTTTAAATCTAGCCAAGATCCATTGATTTCCATACTGATTGAAAAGTGAATGTAACTCTAAAAAATATTTCTAAAATCAAATGATTAATTTACTTTGAAATTGATTGATTGAATATGCATTTCTTTATTTCTTCAAAGCTGTATTTCCCTTATCAATATCATTCATATGTTCCTTAATTCATTTATTCAATGATCTTGACATATATCTTACATAAATTTCATTTTTTTCTATATCATTATTGATAAGAGATATCTCATACCCTCCAGAGGCCATATTTCTATCTGTATATTCCTTGTCATTCTAAATATAATATATTTTTATTAGCATATATCAATTTTCTCCCTACAGTATTTTCTAAATTTTAATATAGAAAGATTTATATTAATCTCTTGAGTGCTACACATGTCAATATCCATCTGTAATTGTATGCTGACCAATAATAAAAATTAAGCCAAATTAATATGCAAAAAATTAAAATTGTGATATCAATTTTTGACAAAATTTTTTTGAAATTTTTAAATTTTATATATTTTGCACTCTTTTTAACTATAATAAGTATTTTTTTGAAGTTTATTTCTTTCACAACTTTTCATTCCATATATGAAACTACAGAAAACATATTTTGCACTCTTTTTAACTATAATAAGCATTTTTTTGAAGTTTATTTCTTTCACAACTTTTCATTCCATATATGAAACTACAGAAAAACATGATTTTTTTTTATATGAAGTCTAGCCATCCAATGAAATGATTGATATTTTTAGATAGCCATATCTCCTCTGAACAAAGCAAGCTATGAATGAAGAAATTTGGCTATACTTTGCAAAAATTTTTATAAAACAAACAAACATATATCTTATTAGTTATGTAACTTTTGTTGAATGAAATTGTTAAATAATGAAAAATAATTCAATGACATTTAGTTGCAATTAACTTTTGTTAATTGCAACTAAATGTCATTGAATAATTGGAAGAACTAAGCAATATTTCCATTTTCATTGTGATTGGTTTAAATAATATGGTATCACATGAAGATTTTTCTAGAAGAAAATTCAGTGTATAAATTTTATAAATACAGGTAGGCGTCAATTAGTGCGAGTTCGAATGATGCAATATTAGGAAGAACTAAGCAATATTTCCATTTTCATTGTGATTGGTTTAAATAAAATGGTATCACATGAAGATTTTTCTAGAAGAAAATTCAGAGTATAAATTTTATAAATACAGGTAGGCGTCAATTAGTGCGAGTTCGAATGATGCAATATTCAATTAGTATGACTTATAAAAATGATACCATTTTTCACTTAGTGCAAGCAAATATTTGATTAATGCGAGTTGTAAGCATAGACCAGTTTACTAACAAAGGTCCGTCCCCTTTTATGATGTCAATTAACAAATTAAAGTTAATTTTCGGTTAGTAAAACCGGACGAGGAGCAGTCCATGAACAGTCACGCTCCGTCTCCTTTTATGATGTCAATTAACAAATTACCGTTAATTTTTGTTTAGTAAAACCAGACGAGGAGCAGTCAAAGAACAGTCACTTGGCTTTGAAGGGCAGTAAAACTGGACGAGGAGCAGTCCAAGAACAGTCACTTGGCTTTCAAGTCTTTTATGATGTCAATTAACAAATTAATGTTAATTTTCGGTTAGTAGACCAGATGAGGAGTGGTCCAAGAACAGTCACTTGGCTTTGAAGGGTGAAACACTAGAAAGTTGGGCATTTTTGCTGTTAGCTATTTAACATTACTATTATTCAGCTTTGTCATCATATACATACAGTATAGTACAGAATTTTCTCTTTTAAAAAGTATCGAAATGGATAAAAGGAAAAACACTTTTGATGATGGTACGAGATGCAATTCCTGGTAAGTTATTAATGTAGATGATGAACAGCAATGTAAAATATGAAAATAAATATTTCTTAAACATTTAGTATTGTGGTTATTCGTCGTGAAGTTGGCTAATGGCCGGAATCTCACAAAGCAAGAACCAATTACCATATTTTACATATAGTTAATACTTCGAATAGTGCAAAAAACCCATTATTCGCATTAATCGAGGCCTACCTGTATATATACTTTTAATTAAAAATTCCAAAAATTATAGACTTTAAAGAAAAAAATTTGAAAAAGGGGGTTGGCTTATACACACATCAATCAAAAATAGGAAAATTTTTGGCATGAATCTAATTTAGTTTTTGTTGCTGACATAACAGCAAAATAGCATTAAGTGAGGCAATATTAAACAAAGACTCACTCACTATATAGTATACTATTTTAATAATATATAGAATTTGCTCTGACATATTTATGTTTCAGACATATTTATGTTTCATATTTATGTTTATATTTATTGACTCAAAATTTTCCAGAATGATCAAGTTATATAAGTTGGAAATTGCCTGTATTTATTTTTAGATAATAGATGTATGTAAAGCTATGTTAAAACTTTATTTAGTTTCCTTCTATTTTAATAGTTAATTTTGCTATTCTTAAAATATAAAATGAACTTTAAAGAATGGATCATGATTTTTTTGTATTGCATTTTTAGGCTTTATATATGGATATAATTTTAAGATTCAGTTACATCTTAATTAAAAATAGGAGTCATGTGTATATAAATATTTCATAGAAAAATAAAATATGAAATTTGCCATTATTTTTTGGAAAATTTTTCAAGTATTAAATGTAACTTTTTCATTTAACTCAGTTATTATTTAATGATTTTTAAAATAAATATCATTTAAAAACTGTGTTGATTTAATAGTCAAAACCTTATAGCTTATATGTATATATAAACGCTCAAAAGATTTTTTTGAAATGTAACTTTTTCATTTATTAATTTCACTTCATTTCATTTAACTCAGTTATTATTTAATGATTTTTAAAATAAATATCATTTAAAAACTGTGTTGATTTAATAGTCAAAACCTTATAGCTTATATGTATATATAAACGCTCAAAAGATTGAATTTTGTAGTTGAATCATGCAAATTTGAAAGGATGAATTCTTAATGAATACAATAAATTAAAAGGTCAAAAATTATAGTTACAGTAGAATTATCGCTCAAAAGATTGAATTTTGTAGTTGAATCATGCAAATTTGAAAGGAATTCTTAATGAATACAATAAATTAAAAGGTCAAAAATTATAGTTACAGTAGAATTATATTATTCAAACTCCAACTAGATTACTAATTAACTGAACCACACTTGATATTGTCCCTCTACTATAATTGTGATGTGATTTCTAAGTTAATCAGCCATCTTTGACTTCAATTTATTCTATGCCATATGAATCATATTGTGTTATAGGGATCATTGTGTATAATAATTTTATAGAGAAATTAAATTATATATATAAAAAGTTTATAGAGAAATTTAATCAAATTAGTAAATAATCCAGCAAAAACACTCATAACATTAGTCTAAATTATTTAATTTTGTATAGAAATATTTTATTCATTTTTGACTCTATATTTGAATAAGAATCAAATATTTCACTGAATGTTGTCTTGTATCATGGAATCTTATTACTTTTTATAGATTTTAGTGATTAAATTGAATGACTGAATATATAATCACAAATTACATTCTGTATTCTCCCTTATGCTTGAGCAATCATAAGGTAGTAAGAATATTTGTATGCAATATGGACATTATGTTAGACTCCATGTATTGGAAGGATTTTTCTTGGATCATAATCCCAAACAAAAGTTAGTTTATAGAGAAATTTAATCAAATTAATAAATAATCCAGCAAAAACACTCATAACATTAGTCTAAATTATTTAATTTTGTATAGAAATATTTTATTCATTTTTGACTCTATATTTGAATAAGAATCAAATATTTCACTGAATGTTGTCTTGTATCATGGAATCTTATTACTTTTTATAGATTTTAGTGATTAAATTGAATGACTGAATATATAATCACAAATTACATTCTGTATTCTCCCTTATGCTTGAGCAATCATAAGGTAGTAAGAATATTTGTATGCAATATGGACATTATGTTAGACTCCATGTATTGGAAGGATTTTTCTTGGATCATAATCCCAAACAAAAGTTTTCAAGTATAAATAGAAAATTGCTGCAATCAGCAGAAATTTCTGACATTTATCTAACTGTTAATTTAACAGTTAGATAAATGTCAGAAATTTCTGCTGATTGCAGCAATTTTCTATTTATACTTGAGAACTTTTGTTTGGGATTATGATCCAAGAAAAATCCTTCCAATACATGGAGTCTAACATAATTTATCTAACTGTTAATTTAACAGTTAGATAAATTAAATATACTGTTTTCTGACATTTATCTATCAGATTTAAATACTATTACAGGTTGTTCCACATAATTGATATATGGAAATGCATGTGCAGTTGGTATTGGGTGAAACCATTATTCAAAAAGAGGCCTAGTACTTGTATAGAAGGCTATAACCGAATAGACCTAGATTAAATACAGTAGGCATAACTTTGGATTAATCGAAACATAAGTGAAAATGTCTTTTGTAAAAAATAAGAGTTTGCATCGACAAGGACAGGAAATCATTAGTAATGTTTTAGATTATATGATTAAGGAGTCAGATATAGAAAATTTCATCATTCCTGTGAAACAAGTTCAAGATAGAGTAGTTTGAATAGATCTAGATTAAATACAGTAGGCATAACTTTGGATTAATCAAAACATAAGTGAAAATATCTTTTGTAAAAAATAAGAGTTTGCATCGACAAGGACAGGAAATCATTAGTAATGTTTTAGATTATATGATTAAGGAGTCAGATATAGAAAATTTCATCATTCCTGTGAAACAAGTTCAAGATAGAGTAGTTGCTGCGACTGGAATTTCGATAGCTTCAGTAAAGAGAATTAAGGCAAGAACGAAATATACCAATTCTCATTCTTCTAGCACTTCCCAGGTATTTGTTTCACCAAACAAACATATCAAGAAAAGAAAAAAGGTAGAAATAGACGATTTTGATAGAAGCGCGATACGGAGAATTATATATAACTTTTATATACGATTTTGATAAAAGCGCGATACGGAGAATTATATATAACTTTTATATAAGTGAGAAAATGTCTCCGACTATTAATACTTTAAAGCCTATTTTAAAAGAAAAACTTAATTTACATTTATCTAAAACTAGTTTGTGGAGATTATTGAAAGATATTGGTTTTAAATGGAAAAAACACTAAATAATCGAAAAGTGTTACTTGAAAGACATGATATACAAATTCAGGGAATTAATTAAGAAATATTAAAAAATATCGAAATGAAGAGAGACCTATCGTACTTAGATGAAACTTATATTCACACTTCACATACTGTTCAAAAAACCTGGTATGATGAAACTATGAAAAGTGTAACACTTTTCAAAGACATAATATACAAATTCAGAGAATTATTTAAGCAATATTAAAAATATCGAGATGAAAAGAGACTTATCGTATACTTAGATGAAACTTATATTCATACTTCACATCTATTCAAAAACCTGGTATGATGAAACTAATCAAGGATTAACATCTTCAATTTCTAAAGGAAATAGATTAATTATCGTGCTTGCAGGAGGAGAATTTGGATTTATTGATAATTCATTATTGATATACAAGTTGTCACAGTCCTCTGGTGATTATCACAACAAAATGAACAGCAAAAATTTTCAGAAATGGATGAAAGAAAAGTTAATTCCCAATTTGCCATGTAATTCAGTATTAATAATGCATTATTGATATACAAGTCGTCACAGTCCTCTGGCGATTACCACAACGAAATGAACGGCGAAAATTTTCAGAAATGGATGAAAGAAAAGTTAATTCCCAATTTGCCATGTAATTCAGTAATAGTTATGGACAATACAAGTTATCATAACTGTCAAACTAATAAAATGCCAAATTCATCAGATAGAAAAGATGTTATAAAACAATGGCTTACAGAAAAGAACATACCTTTTCATGAATCAATGCTGAAAACAGAACTATATGAACTTGTCCGAGTGAATAAGCCCAAATTTAAAACATACTACTGTATATTGATACCATTCTAAAAGAACAGGGCCATACAGTTCTCAGATTCCCACCGTATCATCCAGATTAAAACCCAATTGAACTGATTTGGGCTAATTTAAAAAATTGGGTAGCTTCGAAAAATACGACTTTTAAAATTAATGATGTACTGGCTCTCTTCATTCAGATTTAAAGAAATAGAGGAAAATGAATGGAAAGAATGTTGCAATAACGTTAAAAAAAAACTGAATTTGAATACATGGAGAAAGAATACATAATGGAGACTGAAATGGAAACATACTAATTATAATTGTAAATGGTTCATCTTCAGATTCAACAGAAACAGATTCTGATGTTGACGATGTTTATATGAGTAGTTGTAGTGAAAACTAGTAAGGTGGATTGGGGTAAGCGCGTACTTGGGGGAAGTGCATTATCGGAATTTTTTTATTATAAGATAATCGAAATTTTGCTATTTGATATTGTAGTATTCTACTACAAGAAATGTTGCAATAACAGTTAAAAAAACAGAATTTGAATACATGGAGAAAGAATACATAATGGAGACTGAAATGGAAAACATACTAATTATAAATGTAAACGGTTCATCTTCAGATTCAACAGAAACAGATTCTGATGTTGACAATGTTTATATGAGTAGTTGTAGTGAAAACTAGTAAATGATTTTGATATTATTTTTTTATTATAAAATATCTGATAAATTGTGAATTAATTTTTATTCTGAGAAAAAATAAATATATTTACTTTAATTGCAGTTCTGTATTTTTGTGTGTTATTATTTATAGATGGATATTAAAACATTTGTTATTTTATTACAAAAATTGCTGCTTGTGACCGCTCGACAAATTTCTGTAAAAGACCGACAATCACTGCTCCTACTAGTCTACTCTCCTATTTTTGAACAATGGTTTTACCCAATACCAACTGCGCATGTGCTTCCATATATCAATCTATCTGGAACGACCTATAATTTAAATTTGAGAGTTTTTTTTTATTATGTAAATAATAATAATTTAATAATATAGGAGTTCCTCAATTTATGCAGACTTGATTTATATAAATTGAATTAATTTTATGTAAAATATTTTTATATATGCAATATTTTTTAATCATCATTATAATTTAAAGTGGAGTAATGCAATTTTTTTGGTTTCTCATAAATGGAGAATGGATTTTAGATTTAATCTCTATTTGAAATTTAATATTCCGTAATGAATATATTTTAATCTATTTAATTTTTATAATATAGGTTTTAGATTTTTGGCATCCACTAGAAAAAGCTCAATATCCCGAATACTTTGCTCGTAGAGAACAAAGAAAAAAAGAATATATTGAGAGATGGGAAAGAGAATTTGGTAAACCAGACAAAATGGAATATCAATGAAAAAGTAATATATAGATATTAAAAATAATAATCAGAAGAAAGCATTAAATAATATGAAATTAGAAATTATAATCTTATTTCATTATTAATGATAATTATAAATAGTTGAAAGATAATAATTGTGATTTATCATAATATTTGTTTCAATATCATTTAATAAGAAAATTGATTCATTGTATTTTTTGGCAACAATAAAATATTTAAATACCCTATATTTCATTCTCTTATGATTGCTTTTTAGAGAGATATTTTTTATATAAGATTCATTATTCAGGGCAAGTTTTATTTTATGATTATTTTCAACAATATTTTTTAGCTAATATTTCCTGATTTTAAATATTAGCTACCATGTTAACAAAGAAATTTTTATATCCTGTATTAAACTACTATGAAATTAACTTTGTTTTTTAGATCTTCTATATTTTTGAGTTGATTTATTTACTATAAAAAATATTCCAATATATTTGTGAGAGTTTAAACTGTCATTAATAATGGAGGACATCTTCATTAATTAAATTTTATTAATCATCTAAATCAGTGGTTTCCAAACTTTGTATTTGCACCTCCCCTATTTTCATAAAAAATTGAAATGCCTCCTCATTTTCATAACAATTTAATTTTATAAATACTTTCTACTTACAATTTAATACAACAAAAAATATATTTTGTATAAATAAAGTTCTTGTACATAAAAAAATAAAAATATATATATTATGGTGTATTAATTTTTAATATGAAATTAAACAAACTTACAAAAAGAATGAAAAATAGAATACATGTTTAATACAACATAATATTTAATGCAGTGGGTGTGCTTGTTTTTCAGCACAAATTCTCTCAAATCAGGTGTCATGGAAGATATCTCTACTTGCAATTCTTTTTCAATCACTAAATGAGATCGATATTTTGTCTTTAAAATAACTACAGCAGAGAGTTTCTGGATACATAGATATATGTATAGTATTTATAACCCTAATTTTTGTTTTGCTGATTTATTTTATTTGACACCAATTTGAATTTATTTTTTGCTTGTTTGTCTCAGAAGTGATGTTTTTGTTAATTATTGCAAGTCCTCTTGCTATAGACTTCATGCTTCACTAGGGGGTGCACCCCACAGTTTGGAAAACACTGATCTAAATCATACTAAAATAATCATTTCAATTGATCATCTCCCTATAATCAGTCTCTAGAAATTCATCATATTCTGATAGACTCTGCTTATTGACCAATAGTTTGTTCTTTATGATGATAAATTCTTGACATTCAATATGTGAAACATTAGTGACATTCGAAGGATGGCTATTTATCAGAGTTTCTGGTACAATTTCAGTTTATGGAAATTGTTCCATATCAGCAAATGTCCTGAAAAATATCCCAGATTTTAAAATATATCCCATTTTTAAAGTGGAATTTTTTATTTTTTGAAATTTGCACAAAAAAAAATCAACTTATGGTAACATTGTTCAAAATATATATCATATCAGTGTCATCAAACTCATGCTGACATAATGCCAACAGTGTTTACTCTTCAAATTCCTCAGTCCTAGTTTGATCTGGAATGGCTTTTAGGTTTTACAGTTAAGTTTAAGAAATGTGTTATTTATTAATATCATCATCAATACAATAAAATAATGACTTTAATAAGTCAATAAATACAGATGTAACTTGCTAATATGGTAGGTTATGTTTTAGATTGCTGCCATAAAGTGAATTTCATCTTAAAGCATTATTTTCAAATGCTAGTCCAGATAAAAGCTTAAAAACATATATATACTATCATTTATTACGTATGCAATAATGATAAGACTAAAAACAGACTAAGTGCAGATAACAAACTAGTGTTGGTCAATTCAGTTCAGAGTCAACTGATATGTGCATCACTGCTGAAAACTACCTTAAGAGTAAGGCAAATGTTAAAAATAATAAACTTGAATAAAACCGAAAAGTGTTGTATTAGCAAAGTGCCTTAAAGCAAGGAACACTTGTATATAAATATGACTATATGGTCAATTCAGTTCAGAGTCAACTGATATGTGCATCACTGCTGGAAACTACCTTAAGAGTAAGGCAAATGTTAAAAATAATAAACTTGAATATAACCAAAAAGTGTTGTATTAGCAAAGTGCCTTAAAGCAAGGAACACTTGTATATAAATATGACTAAAATATGTTAAGATGTTGAAGTTATTCTTGTTGAAGTTTTCCCTGTCTAAGATTGCTGTGAGAAAGAAATTGTTAGTTTGAACATCTAAAAGCTATGCCATGCTGTTAAGGAATAGATTTGTGACAATAAATATCATAAAAACAGGGAATCATACGAATTTATGACATCATGCTGTAAAAATGACTGAAAATTTAAAAATCTCAATTACTCTGATTAAAAAAATTTTTAATCAAATTTTTTATAAAAACAAAATGTTTATGCTTAATTGTTCAAAAAATAAAAGACTATAATGTAACATATCTGGAGAGACATTTGTTATAAAATGTAATAAATATCTTATTATCAGATGTATAAAGTTGTGAAAATTTTAGAAATTGTAATAAAGTGCAGTGTTCCCACTTTTAGCAGTCAGACTACAAACCTAATAGTACAGAAATTTTTGCACCTAAGATTCACTAAATGCCAGATAATCAGATATATAAAGTTGTGAAAATTTTAGAAATGTGTAATAAAGTGCAGCGTTCCCACTTTTAGCAATCAGACTACAAACCTAATAGTACAGAAATTTTTGCACCTAAGATTCACTAAATGCCAGATGACTTCTACTTTGAGAACTGGATAAGAAAAAACTAAAATTTGCAATTCTGAACATAAGTGAAATGTTAGATAACTTTTGTTGCTGTTTAATACTAACTTAATTCTATAAAGAAATACAAACTAAAAATTAAAAAATAAAGTTTATTAATAGACTATAAATTTACAATTAAATTTCAATTAAGAAATTTATTAGCCAATAGAAAAATTCAACAAGTGCTTTTGAAGAATTCAATCAAAAGTAAATTCAGCAAATTAAATTTTCAATCACTTATTTAATCTATCAAAATAAATTATTTCAAAAGAAATAATATTCAATACCAAAATAATCTTAAATCTATTTAAAGCAAAATACATCCACACTGATACAAACATATACTCAATTGGTTGATTACAAGAACTTCTCTGATGTACTAAGCCTAACATAACTTGTAACTAATTAGCACACTACCTCTTTTCTCTTAATCATTCACTCAAAAGTGATGCACTTATATAATAATTCACATTGCTAACTTGCACTCAAGCTCATTTACAATACATCTTACAGACAAAATTTTCAACTTTTACTTATAGATTATTATTGACATTTTATCGTCATCTTTAAAATAATAATTCAATGCTTAATTTATTCCATTTATAATTCCATCAAAATAATAATATCCAGATTTTTTCAAGAGGGATCTGAGCCCAGCCCATTGAATCCCAATCTCCACCTGACTGCTGACCCACCAGGGCTGTGGAAATCTGTGATGGGAACTAGAATAGCCCTATTGCTTAGTACCTATCTGGTGGAAAGTAGCTTAAAACAGCACAGAAAAAATATACATATATACATTAAAGAAATATTTGATATATAAGAATCAGAACTATTATAAACATAATTATTGTATTTTTAAATTTTAATGAATTTGTTTTAATAATATGATAATTATATAGCACAGAGTTCTAATATATGATAGGAATATGTTCCAAATTTTTAATCATAATTCAATGATTATAACTTGATTATTTTCAATAGACCCAATTCTATATATAGAAGTTAAGATTTCTGTCTAGCAAACGTCAACAAATTTCTAGTAAGAACTCTTATGCAGTACAATAGTTGGACAAATTAACTGCATAAGTCCCAGAGTTATGCAGTTAATTTATCCAAAAAAATATGCATAAATCAAAAATTGCAAAAAGTTCAACAATGCTTAAATTCAATGTACACAATTGGTGCATTAACAAACTGAATGGCTAAATGAAATTTATGAGTATACTCGTACTTTAAGTATAGATATGAAAATATAAGGCAATAAGTGATTTTTCTGTAAAAAATAAATTATTTAATGAAATTTTCATTGGCATTTTATGGAAATTCAACAAAAATAAAGAGACATGTATCTGCATATCTCTGAAACTTTAAAAATCAAAACTGCATAAGTTAAGGACCTATTGTAATATTAAATAAATGCTTAATTCTTTATAACAAGAAAACCTATCTTGCCAACATTTAAAATAAAAAAATATAATTTATATTTTCTATTTTTGTTTTGTATTTGTACACTTGGTTGTCGACTTACGACCTATGCAACTCAAAAAAATAAATTATAAATTATAAGTAAATTAATAAATTAATAATAAATTAGACAACTGTGTGTATGATAATTATGGGAGCATCTGGCAACACAGGCCTCCCACACGTGCTGGCAGTGCCCTCTCTCTCTCTCTCTAACATACATTCAGTTGCTTTCAAGCATTTGTTGCATGTGGTGTATTAATTAAAATTCTACTGAAATTAAATTTTAATTTCAGTAAATTTAAAAGATTATAAAAAATAAATTATAAAGATGATAGAAAGGTTAAAAAATATTTATAAATATATGGCCGACTTATGACCTGTCAGAATGGAAGTCTGTCATAAGTCAATGACCAAGTGTATATTAAAGTTAGCAAAAAATAAATGTGATGGAAATTATTTTTAAATAGTGAATGCAGCCAAAACAAAAAATAAAATTTTAGCTGGTTTCTTTGAATTTATTACAGTGAATGTTAAAATTTTGGCTTGCTTAGAAGTTTAATTAGTAGAGAATTAGGAGATAGAAAATGACTTTCCTGTTGATCTAATATTGGTTATAAAAATTGTTAAGTCAATATTTATTGTTCAAAAAAACAAATAAGAGGTGAAATCATTTTATTTTATTTTTTCTGAAATACGGTTGATTCTCGTTATTCGTGGATTACATATTCAGGTATTTGACTCTTTGTGAAAATTTATTTGTAATCATAAAATCAATTTCCTTGCACCTTTCATGCTTATTTGCAGACTTCCACTGAATGGCAAAACTACTGTTACCAATGTAAACTCTCCCTCTCTCTAATAAAGGATGTTGTTTGTTACCAAATGTACTCTCTATGTCATTCTGTCAGAAAAGTCTACCTATCCTTGCTCACTCCATAGACTGCAGGTAGGCCAAAAGCCTGTTCATATCACCCAGAGATCCCACAGAAGAATGTGATCCTATGCTTGAATGCAGCCTCAAATTTAGGCACCTAACTTCCTGCATATTTGCTCCAAAACAAAAAGCGATGCTGACAAGGCTGATGCAGTTTTTCAACATAGTTCAGAAAAACAGTGTGTCAGCTGTCTCATCAAACATTCTGCAACATCAAAAAAAATATCCATCAAAATTATGATTTTATTTACTACATAATGAGTGTTTTAAAAAATTAAATAAATAAAAATTATTGTAATTATAATATTGTATATAGTTCTGTACACTGCATATACTGTAATTATTTGTAAGTACTATAAAATACATATTAAATAAGGTGTCTTTAAACAGAAAAACATATAAAGCAAGAATGAAAAAGTTGAGAAAAAGGAACCTAACTCTATATTTCCCATAGATACAATGGTTCAGTATTTGCAAAGAATTTACAGAACAGAACTACTGCGAATAACAAGAATCAACAAGAAAAAAATTGTTACCTTCCTGAAAGATTTCACTGCAGACTTTTCAGGAAACAACTAACTGAAAAAGCATTTTATATGGCATAGTTATCATTTTTATAAAGCCATTGATAGTGACCTTATGCATTTCTGTTGTAAGTTGAGATTCCTGTACATTATAATTTATAATAATAATAATGAAAAGCAACATGTCAGAGATAAATAAGTATTGTAGAAAAATATTCTCTTAGCATTCATATTAAATTTTATTATGAAGATAGGAACAAGTGAGCTAAATTGAATAAATAGTTTACATTTTCTGGATGGGATTTTTCAGTGGATTTTTCATAATATGGAATTTCTCTATCCTGAATGAACTGATTATGTGAATATAAGGTATACTGTATTTGATGAATACATATAAACATTAAATAAAAATAATATACTATATAGAAATTATTTAATTTTTTTCCTGTTTAATATAACTGCCCAAATACCCTTAAACAAAGGAAAAGTACATACTTTATGAAGGCATAGAGCCTTTACTAATGAAAATTAATGAATGCACACTGTACAGTAATTTACCTGATAAGACAGACCTCAGAAAAATACTTTATGAAGGCATAAAGCTGTCTATAATGAAAATTAACTAGCCAACTTTGCAAAAAACTGGCTACTTTTTTTTTAAAGAAATGCATAATATCCTGTTGTTTTCTGCACTGTACTCTGCATTTTGCTGCTTCATCACAAAGACGATGAAGGAACAATAAGTCCATTACCTGCCAGGGTGTGGTCGAGTTATCTGGACTGCTGGGTTATCGAGTGCCGAGTTTTTGGGACTCTACTGTATTAAGATTTATAGATTTATCCTGTTTGTCTATCAACATAACTCATATAAATATCTGATTTGAATAAAATTCATATACTGTATATTATTATGAACCAGTAGAAAACCTAGAAAATTGTTAATACTAACTTGTTATTGTAACATTAATATTCATATAAATTCAGGTTTATATATGGGATAAAAATTGTTTTTTTAATGCTATACATTTGAATTGTTTGATGTTATAAAGTTAGCAATTTAAATGCAGAAACAACAGATATTTATTATACAGTTTTATATTGTGCAGACACAGCTTATAGATTGTATAATAATTATAAAGTATAGATGAGCTGGTGAATATTTTTTTTACCAGCTTTTCTTTTTTAAAAACTTATTCACTTGCCATATGCAGTATTTGGTCCCACACCTCTATGTTTTTTAATAGGGTTGGTACTTGTCCACTGAATCTATTCTTCATGATGGGTTCTGGAATAGCACCACTAATTGAGTAATCTTTGGTTGGAAAAATGACATAAATCGAAAATAATAGTTTTATTTATTTGATAATGCCATCAGTATCTTAATGATTAACTGCACATCAATAAAAATTTTGGAGGCTTACAAAACTAAAATCTTATTTTTCATATATAATTGTAATATAACAATTTAGTAACTTTATAATATTCTAAATTAAAAAAGAGAAATATATTTTTAATATATTTGAAGAGAGGCCTCTTTTATTTCTTTGGGATTTGGCTTTGTACAAAGCAATGGTCATTGACTGGATTGAGTGCATGGAAATGCTTTGGCTTTACACTCAAGAGAACCCAGGTTTGATTCTTGGGTTCAACCCTTGGAATTTTTTTTTAATGGTACACTCCATCAATCCCCATCCTTCACAATCTGGCTGACCCCTCTGCAAGGATGGTATGGAAGACCTTGTTTTGCTCTGCTACATAGTACTCTACCTGAGTGAAAAGTGAAGTCATTTCTTATCAAAAACAAAAGCAATGGCCATTTCAAAGTTCATTATGGGTTGGTCAATACCAGTGATGGAGTTTTTCAAAAAATTTGAATTTCAATTCCCAAATCTTACTTTTTAGAACTGTATTCAGAGAAATCTAGACTATGTTCACAGATATTCTTCATCCTTAATTACATATTTATATAGTTGACTTCATAAAAATATGGGAAACAGTGTGAAAGAAATTTGTATTAAATTAAAATACTTGAATCTTATTCTGCAATAATAGATTTTTTTGAACTATGATTTATGATATCTTCCCTGAGCTAACTTCCCTTCACTTAATATAAATGATGATAAATTTAAAAAAATAACAGACAAATACTTACTTTCCTCAGCCTTTAGAAAATATGGTAAAGCCTGTCAATAAAAATAATTAAAAGATAATTTATATTTGAATTTGTAGATGATAAATTTCTTAGAAATTAATCATAAATATTGCATTATACAACTTATCTTTTTATTAAAAATTTTAATGTTACAAAGAAAATTACTATATTTTTTGAATATTTGTTTTTTAATGTATATTTTATATTTTGAAATTATAGTATATGAAAATGCAATTAAATCTATTAATTTTCATAAAAAAATACTTTCTAATTAATAATTAAAAAATAAAAATGCTTACTTCTTGGAATGTTGAAGTTGGAGGAGCTGTAAAAATAACTGATGCAAGTTGTCTTTGATACCAAGATAAATCAGCAAATGTATAACACCTCAAATTTTATAAAAAATATATATAATTTAAAATTATATATCATATAAATAAATTATACTATCAATAAATTTGAATTAAAAAAAAATTATATACCAATTTCCTAACATATAAAGAGCAGTTGAGTCTGATGGACATAATTCTATTGCTTTCTATTAAAAAAAAATGTTTCAAATTTGTTTAAAATAGCTAAAATTATATATCAGATTATATCTACAACAAAAACATAAAATTACTTCTATATGCTTTCGGACTTCTTTAGATTTAGTAATTCGTTCTTTGGTACCAATTTCTTTTGAAACGAGGTCTAATAATATAGCACACCACTGGAAATAATAATTAGTATATTTATATGAATGTTAAATATGTTAAATCCTTTCAAAACCAAATTTTTGTTGTATGTAATTTACAAGAAATTTATATGCACACACAAATCTTATAATTTTGTCTTTAATTAAAGGAAAATAAATATTTTCAAGATTATACAAACTAGTATCCAGTTTGCAAATATTTTCTTATAAAATTTGATTTTAGAATTTATTTGTTTGACATCCTTTCTCAATTAAAAAACAAATTAACAGCACTTACTCTATGAACGTTGTTGCTGTTGTCATTGATTTCTACTGCTCTCTTAATATAGGAATATGCCTCATTTATTAATGAAACCCTTTCTTGATCTAATTTTGTACTTAAAGCTAATTCATATGTTGCTCTCGCCAATCGCCATAATATTTCATCATTTTCACAATGCTTTTCTTCATACAGAAGATCATAAATTTTCTTGTATTGCATCTCTTCATATAATTCGTCAGCTTTTTTTATAATTTTTATGCATTCTTCTGATGCTAAAATTTAAATATATTTTATTATCTTAAATAATTTGAATCGTTAATTAATCATTTAGATTCAGTTAATTAAATGATATATTTTTAAAGAAAGAAAATTTCCGAAATATGCATAATGCAAATACAATATCATTTGATACAAACACCATAGAAAAATTAAGCTTTTAAGATAATTTGAAATCATTAATGAAAAAATATTGAAATCTTTCAAGCAGGGTTGCAGAGTCAGAGTCAGGAGTTGGAAGTTTTTGGATGGAGTCGGAGTTGGAGTCAGATTTTTAAACTGTCAGGAGTCGGAAAAAAACAACCGAGTCTCGACTCCTTGAATCCCTACTTACCTAGGGCTAGAGCTATATAAATCATTTTTAACTACTAAAGGCTAATGATAGTAAGTTATGAATAATATCAATTATCTAAATTTATGAAAAGGTTCTTATAGTGTTAATAGTTAATTTATGAATCTGAACTCTTAAGTGATAAATTTTTGCCTTTTGGAGCCATATTTAGACTATTTTATGAAAGTATTCTGGTCTAAGCCAAACTGAAACTTAGGCATAGGATTCTGATTATTGATTAAAATATAGTCCTTCTTATAGTGTTAATAGTTAATTTATGAATCTGAACTCTTAAGTGATAAATTTTTGCCTTTTGGAGCCATATTTAGACTATTTTATGAAAGTATTCTGGTCTAAGCCAAACTGAAACTTAGGCATAGGATTCTGATTATTGATTAAAATATAGTCCTATAGCAATAATGCATAGGCCTAGCAGCTAGCACTCTTACATATCAAGTTATAAGAAATAAAATACAGACAATGCAAGAGGTATTGAAGGTAGCCTAAGGTATCTGCTGTAATGCCAATGTAACATATTAATTTAGTTAAAAAATTAAAATGACCTTTTATTAAAGTGCAGTGTGTCCGCTCATTTCAGCCAATGATGTGGATTTTCCTTTTGATGATCTTCTCTAGTTTTCAATGAGAAGTTTTGAACTTTTTCAAGAGCAGCAACTGCTTTTTCTTTCTCATTTAGTTTTAAATATGTTTTTCCAATATATAATAAATTCATACTAAAGAAATTTGGATCAACTGGAGAATAAATTTTCTTTATTAATAATTATTGAAAAATTTAAATACAAAAATGTGCTTAATATATTACTTGATTTATTAATGATAATACAATTTATTAAATAAATTTAAATTACTATTCTAATTTAAAAACTGTTTAAGCTTAACTAATTATATTACTTTGTTATCAAATAAGAATAATTATAAATGAGAGGATATTATATAAAATTTTAAATATTTTATTTAAACATTTATATGATATATCTTTTAAAAAGTAATAATTATATTATTACTATCAAAACTATTGAGAACTTAAACATAAATCATTTGTTTTTGACTCTCCGTTCCAAAATAGAATAAAAGAATATTATAATTTCTCAAGAAAAGTGACACAAATCAAAAAAAGATGTGATTTTTCAGTAACAAAATCAAATTATACAGATATTTAATGTTTTATGTCAGCAAAGAAATACAGTAGAGTCCCGAAAATTCGGCCTAATGTGGACCGAAGGGTGGCCGAGTTTGTGAAAATGCCGGGTTATCGGGAAAGATTTTAAAAAAGAATAAGTACAAGAGTTTCCTCAGAAGATACAGTACTTGTATGTATTGGTTGCTTGAGAATACAACAGTTTACAAAGAATGCAATACTGTAACTCAAACTTAAACTGCCCAAATACCCTTAAACAAAGGAAAAGTACATACTTTATGAAGGCATAGAGCCTTTACTAATGAAAATTAATGAATGCACACTGTACAGTAATTTACCTGATAAGACAGACCTCAGAAAAATACTTTATGAAGGCATAAAGCTGTCTATAATGAAAATTAACTAGCCAACTTTGCAAAAAACTGGCTACTTTTTTTTTAAAGAAATGCATAATATCCTGTTGTTTTCTGCACTGCACTCTGCATTTTGCTGCTTCATCACAAAGACGATGAAGGAACAATAAGTCCATTACCTGCCAGGGTGTGGTCGAGTTATCTGGACTGCTGGGTTATCGAGTGCCGAGTTTTTGGGACTCTACTGTATTAAGATTTATAGATTTATCCTGTTTGTCTATCAACATAACTCATATAAATATCTGATTTGAATAAAATTCATATACTGTATATTATTATGAACCAGTAGAAAACCTAGAAAATTGTTAATACTAACTTGTTATTGTAACATTAATATTCATATAAATTCAGGTTTATAAAAATGGGATAAAAATTGTTTTTTTAATGCTATACATTTGAATTGTTTGATGTTATAAAGTTAGCAATTTAAATGCAGAAACAACAGATATTTATTATACAGTTTTATATTGTGCAGACACAGCTTATAGATTGTATAATAATTATAAAGTATAGATGAGCTGGTGAATATTTTTTTTACCAGCTTTTCTTTTTTAAAAACTTATTCACTTGCCATATGCAGTATTTGGTCCCACACCTCTATGTTTTTTAATAGGGTTGGTACTTGTCCACTGAATCTATTCTTCATGATGGGTTCTGGAATAGCACCACTAATTGAGTAATCTTTGGTTGGAAAAATGACATAAATCGAAAATAATAGTTTTATTTATTTGATAATGCCATCAGTATCTTAATGATTAACTGCACATCAATAAAAATTTTGGAGGCTTACAAAACTAAAATCTTATTTTTCATATATAATTGTAATATAACAATTTAGTAACTTTATAATATTCTAAATTAAAAAAGAGAAATATATTTTTAATATATTTGAAGAGAGGCCTCTTTTATTTCTTTGGGATTTGGCTTTGTACAAAGCAATGGTCATTGACTGGATTGAGTGCATGGAAATGCTTTGGCTTTACACTCAAGAGAACCCAGGTTTGATTCTTGGGTTCAACCCTTGGAATTTTTTTTTAATGGTACACTCCATCAATCCCCATCCTTCACAATCTGGCTGACCCCTCTGCAAGGATGGTATGGAAGACCTTGTTTTGCTCTGCTACATAGTACTCTACCTGAGTGAAAAGTGAAGTCATTTCTTATCAAAAACAAAAGCAATGGCCATTTCAAAGTTCATTATGGGTTGGTCAATACCAGTGATGGAGTTTTTCAAAAAATTTGAATTTCAATTCCCAAATCTTACTTTTTAGAACTGTATTCAGAGAAATCTAGACTATGTTCACAGATATTCTTCATCCTTAATTACATATTTATATAGTTGACTTCATAAAAATATGGGAAACAGTGTGAAAGAAATTTGTATTAAATTAAAATACTTGAATCTTATTCTGCAATAATAGATTTTTTTGAACTATGATTTATGATATCTTCCCTGAGCTAACTTCCCTTCACTTAATATAAATGATGATAAATTTAAAAAAATAACAGACAAATACTTACTTTCCTCAGCCTTTAGAAAATATGGTAAAGCCTGTCAATAAAAATAATTAAAAGATAATTTATATTTGAATTTGTAGATGATAAATTTCTTAGAAATTAATCATAAATATTGCATTATACAACTTATCTTTTTATTAAAAATTTTAATGTTACAAAGAAAATTACTATATTTTTTGAATATTTGTTTTTTAATGTATATTTTATATTTTGAAATTATAGTATATGAAAATGCAATTAAATCTATTAATTTTCATAAAAAAATACTTTCTAATTAATAATTAAAAAATAAAAATGCTTACTTCTTGGAATGTTGAAGTTGGAGGAGCTGTAAAAATAACTGATGCAAGTTGTCTTTGATACCAAGATAAATCAGCAAATGTATAACACCTCAAATTTTATAAAAAATATATATAATTTAAAATTATATATCATATAAATAAATTATACTATCAATAAATTTGAATTAAAAAAAAATTATATACCAATTTCCTAACATATAAAGAGCAGTTGAGTCTGATGGACATAATTCTATTGCTTTCTATTAAAAAAAAATGTTTCAAATTTGTTTAAAATAGCTAAAATTATATATCAGATTATATCTACAACAAAAACATAAAATTACTTCTATATGCTTTCGGACTTCTTTAGATTTAGTAATTCGTTCTTTGGTACCAATTTCTTTTGAAACGAGGTCTAATAATATAGCACACCACTGGAAATAATAATTAGTATATTTATATGAATGTTAAATATGTTAAATCCTTTCAAAACCAAATTTTTGTTGTATGTAATTTACAGGAAATTTATATGCACACACAAATCTTATAATTTTGTCTTTAATTAAAGGAAAATAAATATTTTCAAGATTATACAAACTATTATCCAGTTTGCAAATATTTTCTTATAAAATTTGATTTTAGAATTTATTTGTTTGACATCCTTTCTCAATTAAAAAACAAATTAACAGCACTTACTCTATGAACGTTGTTGCTGTTGTCATTGATTTCTACTGCTCTCTTAATATAGGAATATGCCTCATTTATTAATGAAACCCTTTCTTGATCTAATTTTGTACTTAAAGCTAATTCATATGTTGCTCTCGCCAATCGCCATAATATTTCATCATTTTCACAATGCTTTTCTTCATACAGAAGATCATAAATTTTCTTGTATTGCATCTCTTCGTATAATTCGTCAGCTTTTTTTATAATTTTTATGCATTCTTCTGATGCTAAAATTTAAATATATTTTATTATCTTAAATAATTTGAATCGTTAATTAATCATTTAGATTCAGTTAATTAAATGATATATTTTTAAAGAAAGAAAATTTCCGAAATATGCATAATGCAAATACAATATCATTTGATACAAACACCATAGAAAAATTAAGCTTTTAAGATAATTTGAAATCATTAATGAAAAAATATTGAAATCTTTCAAGCAGGGTTGCAGAGTCAGAGTCAGGAGTTGGAGGTTTTTGGATGGAGTCGGAGTTGGAGTCAGATTTTTAAACTGTCAGGAGTCAGAAAAAAACAACCGAGTCTCGACTCCTTGAATCCCTACTTACCTAGGGCTAGAGCTATATAAATCATTTTTAACTACTAAAGGCTAATGATAGTAAGTTATGAATAATATCAATTATCTAAATTTATGAAAAGGTTCTTATAGTGTTAATAGTTAATTTATGAATCTGAACTCTTAAGTGATAAATTTTTGCCTTTTGGAGCCATATTTAGACTATTTTATGAAAGTATTCTGGTCTAAGCCAAACTGAAACTTAGGCATAGGATTCTGATTATTGATTAAAATATAGTCCTATAGCAATAATGCATAGGCCTAGCAGCTAGCACTCTTACATATCAAGTTATAAGAAATAAAATACAGACAATGCAAGAGGTATTGAAGGTAGCCTAAGGTATCTGCTGTAATGCCAATGTAACATATTAATTTAGTTAAAAAATTAAAATGACCTTTTATTAAAGTGCAGTGTGTCCGCTCATTTCAGCCAATGATGTGGATTTTCCGTTTGATACTCAACTCCAGTGGACCAAACGAGTGCTCCGCTCACTCTGCTGGAGGGTAAATATATACATATATAAAATAAAAATTAGAATTAAATTTAAATTTACTAAATTACCATATATACTTGAATATAAGCTGACTCCCCAACTTCAGAGTTTGAAAATTGGTAAAAATGCAAAACCTGTGTATAAGCCTATCCAGACTTTAGCACTTAAAATTCGATAAAAATCCAATGTCCAATGCAAATACTAATGATGAAACTGATTTTTAAAAATTATTGGATCAAGCAGACCATCTCCAGTGCCAAAAAAGAATAAAACTCGAGTCTGATACTGAAAAAAGCAAACCTATAAATATATCGCAAATAGCAAATTTCAAGGTGGAATTTAACAAAGCTCTAATAAAAGTTGAACGTTTTGACAGAAAATCTAAATAATTAAATGTTAGAGAGACCATCTCTAAATATTCTGAAATTGTAAAAGATGCTGCACTTCTTGTTACAGCTCTGCCTCCAAACACAGATCAGCGTAGAGAGACTATTTTCTGCACTCTGTTTGATCAGAGCTGATCAGAGAACTGCAACGACAAATGAGGCTATTTTGTTTATTAGAAATAATGCTTAAATTTAATTTTGGAATTTGCCTATTTGGTATGTAATTAAAATTTAAAACTCTAAAAGGAAGCTTTTACTTTTTAATCCAGTGTTAATTTTATTTTAATAGGCATTTATACTAGTTAGAACTTGGAATAGTTAGTTAGAAATTATATTTAAAGTAATTTTGGCATGAATAAATGCTTCCAAGGCGAAAGATTTTTTTTTTATTATTCAAATTTCAATAGCAATAAAACAAATCATGTAAAATTTTAGAAGGACATGCATTTCTCTTTTCAGTGTATTAAAGTTGCTAATTGTTATCTCAGTTGTTGATTTTGTAAATTGTAACAACCTATACACTGCCCAAATTTTGAATAATCTCTCTTAAAAATTGTAAGAAAGTATGGGCCTACTTAGTATCTACAGCCAAAGTGCTATAAAATTAATGTAAAGTAGCCAGAAGAATCACTTGCAATAATAAAATACATTTACAATATTAACGTTAACTATACAGGAGTCTGAGTCGGACCTTACAAATATTAGGGAGTCAGAGTTGGGGTCAGATTTTTTAAAAGGTGGAGTCGGAGTCGAATCATTTGTTATCCGACTCTGCAATCCTGCTTTCAAGTGATATGAAACAGATTTCCTGAAATAATCGCAAAGATTTTACTTCACTTTCTACATTATCAGTACTGGGTTTTGGGATGAACATATGAGCACTGGCTTTGGGCGATAAAATTTTAGGAGCAGCAAAAAGTATAAATACAAATATTATACAAGGAAATATTATACAAATTTAATTATCATTTTGCAATTTTTAAGCTCTTGAAAGACCTTCTACAATAGAGAGAGAATTGTAATACCTAAAAAGTAATATTAAAGAATGCAGCAAAATACGGGGTCAGTTATTATTAAAAGTAATAAATATTCTAATATATATATACACCTGTATTTGTGAGAATTTATCATACATATATATAATTAACGAGAATTTTATTTTACATTTCCTTATAAGTTAATACTGTCCTTATAATCCTTTCTTTTTTTAGCATTTAAAATGATTAACGCTTTATTTTTCGGTTAACGAAGAGCATATAATCAAAATCGAGCTAATTCCTGTTCTCATTGAATAAGGATAAATTCTCGTTTGTACAGTATTTTATTATTTGTAAATAAATATTTAGGAAAAACGTGTTTTAAGTGCGGAAATTCCTTCAGTTTTAATACGGGAAAAACGACGATAAAAGGGTATTTTTCTGACTATAAAACAAAGGATATTACAAAATATCAGATGTTATAAAAATACTCGCAGCATACAAGCACAATACTGTACAATATAAAAAAATGCAAACACATTGTCAGTTTGGAAAGTTCTTTACGATATAACATAAGAGCGGAATTTTTTGATCTTTTTTTGTAAATAATAATATAATCACAATCGTAAATATGCATCTTTTCAAATAAAATATTGTATTTTTATTAACATTTAATATGTGGATTTTTAGTATATAAAGCAAACATCAGTTTTTAAATTGTAAAAAACGATGTCGATCTGAATACATAATTAATAATTCTATGCTAGGAAAAGTTCTTCCCCATGATCTATAGTTCCTCCTAAATTACATTAATGTAATCCTATTTTAAATAATACAATAATTTAAAACTGTAGTATATAAAACGCATTCTTTTAAAATTCAGTTTATTTACAGTAATAAAATATGTTATGTTAATAAGAAATGAAAATTCCTATTCCAGTTAATATTGTACTGTACATACTTTCTACATATTCAGCAAAAGATTATAGCGAGCACTGTTTGGCAATAATTGATGAAAATTCCTATTCCAGTTAATATTGTACATACTTTCTACATATTCAGCAAAAGATTATAGCGAGCACTGTTTGGCAATAATTGGCCAAAGATATGTTTTAATCACCGAGAATGCATACTGTATATAGATTATAATCAGGGCCGCATTTATCATTAGGCGCATCAGGTGCAATCTGGGGGGCTCACTCTGTAGGGGCCACATTTTAAAATCTTACTCCTCACGAACAATATAAAAACAGCCTCTTTATAGTTGCAAAATAAAATTCTTATTTTTAAATATTCATAATATAAAAATTACCTTCTTTTACCTCTAATATAAAAAAATCCTCTAAATTACCTCTAATACTGTATAAAAATTAGAGACCGCTGAAAAATTTGAGGCCTCCCGCCTCCATTTGAATTACTGTATACTGTTCTTTCCTTAGAATATAAAACTTACAGGAACTGAGCATTGCATAAATTCGTGTACGAGAGCGTATCACATATTAAGGTAAAAAAAACTATGAGTAATAGATGTTTTATTCCCTATATCTATATATTTCGCACAACTGTAGAATTAGAATAAAAATAGAATTGTGGAATTTTTTAATTTATCACTATTCCTTAGTTTTCTATTCTAACTTGTAAGTGAAACGAGATGGTCTGCGAGAGCTGATGCTATACTGGCTTTGAAACGTGGATATAAACAAATTAAAGATGCATTACTTGAGCTATTCATTTCTCCTCATGAAAAATCTATTTCTAAATTATAGAGCTCATAATTAGCTGAATATTCTGACAATTTAGAAACAGCAATATTAGCAGTTGTGTGGGACAAAATTTTATAACGAATAAATGCTACTAGTTAATCCGTACAAAATCCCGATACGGATTTACTGTTAGCTAATAATTGAGGAGCTTATTTCCAAAACGCGTTATTTCCACTTTTGGTCGAAATTCAGTATTTGAGTAGAATGCACGTTAGAGTATGGATTCTATCCAGAAGGGACCATCTGTTGTGTCTACATACATTAATTCTGCCAAAACATGATTGTAAAGTGCGCATATTTCTTCAAAATGCGTTATTTTCAAGCGGGGAGGAACTGCGTAAAGCGATAAATTTCAAGAAACGTTATTTCCCCTTTAGTAAGAAATAATATCGTCCTTCCTCACCAGAATGAGTTACTGTATTTCCAACATTTTGAACGTAATCAATGTGTAATATTATACGTTGGAGTTATATGTGTATATAGGAATACACTGACTTGCTATCAGAACATGGAAAGGTTCATTATTTAGGGGATACATGGAAAACTTAC